>JANUSC010000675.1:0-58119 GCA_025200525.1 Camellia lanceoleosa | reverse complement strand
TATTGTCTTGATCTATGCTAAACACATAAACCACTTAACTCATTTATTTATTAAATTGAGTGAATAAATATAATTTAAATATTTTTTATAATAAAATAATAAATATGAACATCTTTATGCATAGTTATTAAAAAAATTAATTTGGATAAAATTTATATTAATACTTTAAAATTATTGAAATTTGCTCTTATATTAAATTTTCAATACAGCATAATCTAATAAAATAAACATTTATGTAAAACATACATGACCTGTATTAGAAATTTTCTTCTCAATACTAAACTTGAACCACTTAACTCAATTATTTATTAAATAGATAATTAAATATATGTTAGTATTTTTTTATAATAAAAATATATAAGAAGAGTGACGAGGAATTATAGTTGTGTTAGACACTAAAAGTGGCGTAATCTAATTGACTCAACATTATCTCCAGCAGTCATGACTTAATCATTTAAAATTAATGTTAGTCTGTACTAAACATAAACCACTTAACTCATTTTATTTATTAGAATTGATGAATAAATATATTTTAATGGTACTATATAAAATAATAAATATGAACATCTTTATTATAGTTATGAAAAAATTTAAAATTTGAATAAAATTTTATATTTATATTAAATTATTGAAATTATAGTTATATTTGGACACTAAAGTGACACCGTCTAGTGCATTAACATTTATGTCAATTTAAAATATAAGTCGACGAGGAATTATGGATTTGTGTTAGACTGCTAAAAGAGACATAATCTAATTGGCTCAACATTTATCTCCAGCTTGACAATTTCATCATTAGAAATTTTTCTTAGTTTATGCCTAAACATAAATCATACTCCTTTATTTATTAAATTGGTAAATAAATATTAGCAAGTATTTTTTTTTTTTTATAATAAAACCTTCTTAGACATCTTTATATGATTCAAAAAAAATAAAAGAAATTATTTTTTTGAAAGTGAAAGAAGGTGAAAACACCCCAAACAATATCATTTTGTTCTATTAAAGGCGGTGTGCATTCTACGTGTTTTTATTTTGAAAATGATTGAATACAATTGCCCAGATGCCAAATATGGAGTCTTATTTAAAAGTAGGAAAAAGAATGAGCAAAAGTCTGAGGAGATGAAAGTGATCAAAGGCGTGGACTATGTGAAATACTTTCCAATAATGTTATATGAATGATCCAGTACTCCATTTGAACAATTAGAAAAATCATTGACAGAATAGAAAAGTTAGGAATCATGTAAATTTTTCATAGAAAATGATCATAAGAAAAATTTATGATTCTTGGTTACTGATTAGTGTGTGATCTATTCTAAATGTATTCCAAGATACAAAGCTTTCATGATTGTTTCATGAAAGATTTTTTCATGATACCCTAACATTGTTAGTTGATTAAGAGAAATATGAAGCCCGATATGTACAAGTTAGAGGTAATTTGGTTTATATTGTGACTTTAGTTGACTTTTATTTATTTTTTATTTTTGATTTTTTTTTTTTTTTAATCTAAGATTTTTTGATTGTTTTGGTATTTTTTGTTTGGATTTTTTTGACTTTTTGATTTGAAATTATAAAATTGCCTTCCACTTAAGAAATAAATGCTTTTTTGACTTTTTATTTATATATGGATTAATTTGATAATTTTACACGCTTTTCTATATCTTTTTTTAATTTTTGGCAACTTTTTATTTTTTATTTTTTGTGATTATAAAAGCCTAACAAGAAAAAGAAAAAGCAAACCAAGGCTTTGAATTTTATTTTAGTCAAAGCTAGAAAGGCATGTTTGGGAAGTTAAAATCTTTTAATTTGTTACCAATTTAACTTATTCATAAAATTAGTGGAGTTTTGGTTAAATGTTTTACCAATTTTAAATCAATAGTTTTGGGATAGATTAGAGCGGAATTTAGAAACGAAAAAAGGAATATCATTGTCCCAATAACTATAATATTTTTATAATTTCAGGCAACAAAAAATAATAATTTTATTACAAAATCTTGACACAAAAGAATTTTAGATAATTCAAATACCTGATCTTATTTAACATCATATTTCATAAATTAATATACAAAAAAAAATCTAATATCAAGAAAAAATAAAATAGAAAATTAAGTAGAAAAGGCACTCATTTTTTTTTTACAGAAGAATTTATTTAGTCATAGATCCTATAGAAAATATTTGTAATTCGATAAGTCTTATGTGTTTAAAATTGTGTTATAAAAAAAATTAAATGTTTTTTCATAATAATTTCACTGTTTTTTTGGTCAATTGCTTATGCATACTATGGCAACCTTTTTTTTTTTTTTTTTTTCTACCTTTCTTTTATACTAAGAAATTTTGATTTTTAGAAAACCCTCGATAAGATATATCAAACAAAATATGCAATTGAGATATAAAATTATGCAAAATAAAAAAAATAAAAGAATTCATAACCTTTTTTGGATGCGAAAGATATGATTTTTTATTTTTTATTTTTACTTCCAGAATTTACATTTTTTAGAGAGATGTTTTTGTGCTTGTAATTGTGAAAATTATAAATGCTTCGAATATTCATACTTTCATTTCAGAATTAGTAAATCTTTAATTTTTTTTAAAAATATAAAATTGGTTAGTGTATATTCATATTTAAAAAAATTCACAGATTCTTAAAAAATTCACTTATCGATTCTAATTTATTGAAAGAATGATTATTTACATTTTACTAATGTTAGAAATCTTAAAGAAGGGATTTACTACCAAATGTCTCACGCTCACATCAAATCCACATGGTATGAATCTCATCTCCATATGAAACATTTAATAAAATTTTAATAAAAATTTTTTTTTAAAAATTTCTCAGCATTACTCTTTACATTTTCCAAAATTCACAATATTATATTCACTAAAAGTGTGAATATCCACTCACGTTCTCGAGTGACTACAAGGGTCCAGTTTGGGTTGGTAGGGAGGAAAGCCTTAAATTTCAGGGAGAATTTCAACCTCCACAAAATAGTAATTAAAAGTTCAGAATATATTCATTGACCAGACTTACTCTACTCCAACTATTGGTCCATCAAAAATCAAAGAATAGACATTTGAAAGGAATATACAAATTCTAATGCTTGGATTTTTGAAAGGACAAAGATTGATATATCAAAATCTTTCAATACAAACGCATGAAAAAATATGGAGTTCTTTTATTTTTTTATTTTTAATATTCTAAAAAAATAATTTAGAAATTATTGACACTTTTCAAACTATTTAGGAAACTAACCTGTTTTTGAAATGACATTTTTAATATGTGATTTTTGAAATTTAAAGAAATTGCATGTCGAAATATCACGATTTCAATTGAAATAAACGTATCAATGAACATGCCGGAAATTTCACCATGTCATCTATAAGTGCATTTTTCAACTGCGATTTCAAGATTAAATTATATGTTGAAAATGCAATTTCAATTTTCAAAATCGCACTTTGATAATGTCGATTTCAAAAGAACTTATCATTAATTTTCCAAATAGTTTGAAAAATTAGATTGGGTCAGTCTCTAAATTATTTTTTTCTTGAGAATATTTAAAAAAAAAAAAACTTTGAAAAAATGCTATAGGTACCATCTTTTAAGGGGTGTGTACCATATACACTTCTTGTTATCACGATTTTTATGATATATATTATACTACTTTTACGGTAATATTATGTTTTTTTTTTTTTTTTTTTTTTTTTGGGTGAGAGATGATGAAAATTTATGACTCGAGAGAAATAGAAACATTTTTGTATGTGGCCAATATTACGCTGCAAGCTTTGTGGTAATATTACACATTTTTAGTTAAGAAAAAATATTTAGATAAAAAAAATGTGTAACATAATCATAAAAATAAAATAACATTATGACAAAATTTGTAACTTCTTTTATAAATCTGCAAAATTGTGCGTAATTCTAATAATGAAAAAAATTAGATAATATTATTGTTGGAAAAAACATGATTTTTATAGGTGACTTTAATGTATATATGTATGAAATTAAAGTAGGTCCCTAACCGATGATAGTTGAGGTGGGATTAAGTAGATTTAGATTCTTTGTAAAGAGACTGACAATAAAATCATTAAGAATTGAATGAGACATTGTCTCATAAGAATGACCTCATGAATGAGGTATTGGGGTAATTGTGTATTGTGTATATTCGCTACAAATCTCTCACATTATTGATTGTAAGGGAGGAGAGCTTTGATGGGTATTTAAACCTTAAGATTTTGATAAGGGCATATAAAGCCCTTTGGGGCATCAAAATTTTTGAAGAGTTTATGGAAAGCTTTAAAAAGATGGGTTTACGGAGCCAAGACTATGGTCCCCGAGTTGAGATTTATGGCAGGTAAATTGCCACTCAGCGTCTTAGGGAGCTGGGCTTGGGTGAATTGGTGGTCCACTAACCCTAATCTTTTTAAATTTGGGTCTGTTCTTGAATTTGAATGTGTATATTAGAGTACTAACTCCACACTTTAGAAATCATTAGTTCTTGCGAATTAATGGCATGCTGCATTTTGTTACTTGACTTTGATGGTACGGAGAGTTCCTCCTCTTTCACCATGGTGTATAAAGAGACCCATCTCCCTTGGTTACCAAGGTTATAGAATTTTTGCTTCTGAGAAATATATCATAGTCGGTTTGCTTCTATAATTTTCTTCACGTATGAGAGAGTGATGTTATTGTCTAGGTTCGCATAAAATCTAACGAAGGTTGCTTTTGCGTTAAGCTGCACTCTAAGAGTCGTATCTTGAGAGACAAAAGTCAAGCGTACCTAACTTTACAGCGATGATCACGACTAATGCATTTTTTTAGAAATAGGCGTGGTATCATATAAGTTTTGGGTTTGCATATTCTACCATTTTTATTGTAACCCATTACGTATTTTACCCATTTAATTTGATTGTAATTTTCAACATATGCTCTTGTTATATAATTTAATTTAGTTGATCATTGAATCTATTTGTTTAATTTCACGACTTTATCCAACAAGCTTAAAACTAGTTATTTTTCATAGTTATGTAGTATAATTAGAATTATTTGTCTCTTTTCTCACTTTGTAGATAAAAATAAAAATAAAAGAAATATCTGCCGCATGAGGAATTTGTTTATACTATTGTACACTAAATAGAACTCTGGGTCATACATTCTAATTACCCGAATTATAAAAATTTAAGGTTTTAGAGATTACAATTTTAGGAATAATAAAATTATTTTTAGGGACTAAATAATTTGGTTTGTGAAAATTACCGTTAATTATATATATATTTTTAATAACGAAATTGGACATTAGTTGATGAATTATTATCTATCCTTTTGAGAACCAAATTTTTTGTGACCTCAAAAAATACCTACATGCATTTGAGAGAGACTAAATTATTTTATCCTTAAAGAGATCTATTTATTAGTGACATTTTCAAAATTTTGTTGCTTTAAAAAGCCTTATTTTTTTACTTTTAAGGGGATGACCTTTTAGCATGACTATCTTCATGGCGATAGAAATTGGTTTCTAAATATCTTTTGCAATAAAATTTTCTACACTTTTAGAGACCAAAAAATTTAGTTTCTAAAACTCTTATATATTGTAATTAATAGAGTTTCTTTAGAGTTCACGTGTAGAGCATGACTAGGATATTACATTCATATATATATATATATATATAAGTTACAAAAGAGCCCATGCAAGGCCACTTGAGCTATTCATTACAGTCATATTTAAGTTTTGTATTTTTAATAAATTTTGAAAAATAAGAATATTAGAAAAAATGGCATAACAATTAGAAATAAATATAAATCATTAAGACTAAGAATTATATAAATTAAGAAATAAATCATTAGGAAAAAAATAACTAACAATAGAATAAATCATTAGATTGCTGATAAGAATTATACAAATTGTATTATAAATAATAACAATTAGAAAAAAAAATAACAATAAGTTCCATGTCGTTTAACGCATAATTATATGCTTTTCTTCGGGTAAGACTAAGTGTGAAGACATAAAAAGATTAAAAAAAAAAAAAAATATATATATATTTTTGTAGTATACAAAGAGATAAAAGATAATTCACCTCATCTAAAAAAACAGAACTAATAAAAAAAAAGCGAAGAATACATATATACCATACAAATGACCCTTTTTATTAATAAATAAATCATACTACGCATAACAAATGATCCAAATTTTATTAATAAATAAATCCTTCTAAATCAATTAATAATTTTTTTAATGATATGAAAAATATCTTTTTGGTTAACCATTTTGTTAATAAATAAAGCATTAAGTCAATTAACGAGTTTTAATGATATGAGAAATATTTTTCAATGAACAATTTTGATAATTTATTATTAAAGTAGGAGAGTAGTTATTTATTTTTTTCTTACGATTATTGGGTTAAATTAAAATTTATAACAAATGATAGTTGTAATTTGTATTTTTGTAGGACTAATTCATATTTAAACAAACATTATGGGTGCATTTGTAATTTGTTAAAAAATAAAAGATTTATGTTTTACAATTGACCAAAATGTTTGCATATTTATGAAAACTTTCATTCAAATTGTTTATACCATTAGTAAATTATACAAAATAACTTGGCAAAATAGGAAATTCCCAAACAAGCTAAGTGTAAAATAGACAACCCAAAACAAACCTTCCCAACCAAGCATAACCAAGATGTCTTACATAATTTCCAAAATGCTACCCTCAAATTGTTTCACCAACCACCTAAAGGACAAAATAGTAATTTCAAAATAAGCTAAGGGCAAAATAAGAAAAAAAATGACAAGCCATAGAAAAAGAGCTTCTTATATATATATATGCATGCTATTGCTTTCCATCTGAATATTACATATGATATGTTACGGCTTATTAATTTTGTATGCTACCCTGTTCTGCATAAAAGAAAAATTAGTTTATTGTCGCAATTTAATTTTATTTAATAGTTAATTGATTGGTTCTAGACTACATAACACCATATAGAAAGCCACTGTTACATGTTTGATTTCTGATTTCCTGATTAGAAAGTCATGGTTGACTTATTAAATTCATAATTGTAATGGAATGATTTAATTTAATCAGAATGCTTTTCTCTCTTACCTAATTTGTATGTATTTGATTCATGTATAATTTTATTTTATAGCATGATTTTATAATTTCCTACTCGTATTTTGCATGTCTTTTTATTTTATAATTTTATCGATAATTTGCATGTTCATAAGTGTTTTAAATTTTTATTTGACATGCTAATAAGTTTCTAGTATAATCAACATGCTCATATATTTACATACTAGATTAATTCACATGGTTTTGTTTTCTAGATTTTAGTCAATTTACATACTTCTTATTCTAAATTGTTTGCATGAGTCTATTTCAAAAGTTTGGTTAAATAGAATTATTTACATGTTAGTACTATAGAGTTATTTGCATGTTAATTGCTAGAATAATTTACAATTTTTGTAACTTGTCTATTAATGTACATGTTTATTGTGGAAATTAAATTGTAAATTTAATTTTGGAGTTTTAGTTTAATTTATTGTAACTTATATAGCATTTTAATTTTTACTTAATATTTATTCATTATATATTGTTAGGCGGGTTAAATACTAGTTCTTTCAATTAGTTGCTTTGTTTTATATTGTGGTTTCTACTAATTTTAGATTTGTAGGAGTACCTATGCAAAAGGGAATGAAAAATATATATATATATATATAAATCCAAATGGAAAATTTAAATTACAATAAAAATTTGGACTACTAACCTTTTGTGAACACAGAAATACATAAGCGTGGAAAGGAATTTTTGGACTACTTACAATCCTCAATTGGATTGGTTTACTAAATCTTATTTTGAAGCAATTTTTTTTTTTTTTTTTTTTTTTTTTTGAGATTTTGTTATGGTTTTTACCTTTATGTAAAAAGCAAGTTTTTTTTTTTTTTTTGTAATTATTTGCAATTTTTTACATTGCTTGTAATTTGGTTAGCAATTTTTAAATTGCTTGTAAATCAATGGACCTTAGTTTGTTTAACCTAGTTTATCCTTTGAAAAAATTTAATTCTAAAATGGTTTCCCATGGACTACAAGTCAACATGCTCTTGAGTTTTGTCAAAAGGTTAACTAGGTTGTAAGTGGAACCGATGTGACCCCTCCAGTCTTCTTGGGAACATTCTTGACCATGTTCGATTCTAGGTTAAGTGGTGAGACTAATTTTGAATTAAATTTCCAACTGTGAGATTTTCTAGTATTAAGTTTAATTTTTGGAAACACATAAAGTGAAAGTCTGTCGTGATTTTAAAAAATGGCAACTGTCAATGTTGGTGGGGATCTGAACCCCAGGGCAACTGGCTTGCAAATCCCTACTGCTGTGACCTCTGTGGTCAATCTTGTTAACTTGCTCCTATTGTTCAAGAGGCCGGTCAACCATCACGACCGCCGAAGAAGTTCACGGGGTGAATTTCAAGAGATGGCGATGAAGATCTTTGTTCTACTGGCTACTCTTAACCTTAAAGGGTTTTGAGTGAGGATCCACATTTGTTGAATGAAAATAAGCGAGACAAATAGAAGCTCATGGCTCTAGATGCTTGAGCGGTCGGACTTCGCTTTAGGAACTCGTTTTTGAATGGCTTGGCGATTCACTTTTCAACGTGTTTTATGTCAATATGTCGGCAAAGGAGCTATGGGGTGCTTTTGGACCTGAAGTACAAGGCAGATAATCTTTGGGACAAAAGAAATTTATCGTTGGCCGGTTTCTAAACTTCAAGATGGTGGACTAAAAAACCGTCATCAGTCAAGTCCAAGAGTTCCAGTAATTACACGAAATTCATGCAAAGGGAATGTTCTGAGTGAATCATTACAAGCCCTTTGCTTTCGATTGAGAGGCGCCTAATGGTGGAAAGATTTCAAGAACTACTTGAAGCATAAGCGGAAGGAGATAACGGTCGAAGAGCTCATTATGGGGCTCGGATTGAGGAAGACAATGAGAAAGAAAGGGGAATACCTCCACTATAAAAGCAAATGTGGTCTCTACAACAAAAAGAGTCTTTGGAGGCGAAAACTAATGACAAAAATAAATTTTGTCACAAAAACGTGCCCTTTAGTGAAAGAAAATAATGTTTAAATCTCCAAATGTATCATTTGTAGAGAGAAAAATAAATTTTCATCACCAATCTACAAACATAATGAAGAAATTAGGTGACAAAGTTATTTTTCGTCATTATTTTTATTTTTTGTCACAAAGATTTTCTCGCTAATTTTTTTGGGTGGCACCAAAATTTTGAGACTTTTGGTGAGGAAAAAATTAGTCTGAAATTATAAAATTATTATTGATGAATATATTTTGCCACCAATAATTTTTAATATTTTGATATCATTTAGTGAGAAAACACTACTACAAAAAATACTTAAAGATCGCACTTAAGAAAATTAAAACATGACACTTTTAATGAAAGTATGATTGAAAAAATCAAATTAATATTTTAATCACACCTAATTTAATTGAGTGTAATAATATTTATTATTTTATTTTACTTTTTCAATTAAATGTGATTATATATATTTTTAACCACACATTCTAATTAAAGTAGTAATACTTGAGACTACAACCCCCAAACCCCATAGCATTGTGAGAGAGGGAAAAAAAACAAAAAAAGAAAAAAAAAAAACATAATAGTGGTTACAAATCAATTGAGAGTTATGGGGTCACCAAAATGGGTGTGACAACGCCTCCTTAATTATGTAAATTAATTATATAATTATATGCTTATTGCTAATTATATGATTATGTATTATGTGAATTATGTGTCATATGATATATGCTTGCATTGATTGATATTGTAATGTTATTGTGAGCGGATATGTGCCAAGCGTTATGGATTAAATACATGCAGATAAGCTAATTTTAACAAGTTAAAATTAAATAATAGAATATGAAATTAGAGCCTAATTCACATTCGGAAAATTAAAATTAGGTTGATTTAAGTCATAAATGTTAAAGATTAATTTAATTTAAATGAGTTTGATTTTAATTAATTTGGTGACCAAATTAATTTAAGCTCAAGTGGTATTAAGCTAGTTCAATGCTGGATAAGTTGGATTAGAAAATATAATATACAAGGGACTAAAGTCAAGAATCAAAAAGAGAGTCGGTGGCCTTGGTGTACTACACGTAGAGAGAGAGAGAGAGGGAGAGAGAGAGACTTGAAAGTGTGAACTTAACTTAGAGGCGAAAGAGAAGAAGAAGAGCATAGAAAGAAAAGAGAGAGGAACTAGAAATTGAAGATCAAACTTCCTCAATTTGTTCACTTTAGGTAAGAATTCTTGTTTTTAATCTCATGAAGCTGTAGAATCATGCTCGTAACTCATTGACATTCTAGATTAACCAAGAAAATATAAGTTGATTGAAGTTTAGTTCATATGCTTAGAGGTTTTCTACATGGATGGTTTCACATGTAAAGAATGAGTGAATTAACTCCCCACGCGTCGCGGAAAAGCAGGCGATAACATACGCTTAAATTGCATGCGGGACGGTGCGGTGGTAGCCACCGCATGTCGCGACCCTTTTGTCTTGATTCGGTTTGTTTTTACTCCTCTTTCCACCTTCCGCCTCAGTTTGCATGGTTTTAACGTATTTTCATGATCATTTACATCTCATGGGTACATTAGATTGAATAAATGAAAAAATTACAACCAAATTAGTAAAAGCGATTAGTTATTGAATAAGTAACAATAGAATCGATAGAATTGGCTATTGATATGAATGTAATTGAGTTGTTATGCTTGACTTTATTTGTTTAGGTCGGACGCCAACCAATAGTAGGTGTATCGAGAATCCTTTATGAGTAACACTATTGTAAAAATATGTTCAATCGTATTTATTTTCCGATTGATAAATCATATTATTTTCTTAAATGATACTTTTTATCGATTGAATGATGATCCTATTTGATTGCGTATTCTTGGCATCCATAGCATATTGCTATTGTTATTGATGATATTATCGTTATTATTCTGAGATCTCTGTTGGTTCCAATTTTGGAACTATTGTCTATTGTTTGATGGCCATCAATTCATTGTTTGATCTTCAAGACCTATTGTATTGTTGCTATTGGATGTACCACGTAGGACCTATATGAATATGATTGATTGAATTGAACGATTGATTGACAAATGATATTGATTGAAAATGTTCTATTGATAATCGATTGTTTCAAAGACTGTAAGGACATCATTCTTAACCTCTTTAGACATCTCTTATTCACTAGGTTTTAGCTCACAGTTTATTATATATATGTAGGTGGCCAGGTACTGGATCAAAGCTAGAGTGTAAACACTCCATTTTTGACCGTCCTTAAGACTTGGACGCCATCGTTTGAACACCCGATGATTGTGCTTTCGCTCATGTTCGCTTTGAATCCTGAAGCTCTCGATTGAGCACCTTGCCTTGGAGCCTTATTCTTGTCTATTTTGTGCTTGGATTTATGAGCCAAGAGCTTGTTGCTTCATTTCGAGGAAAGGGTGACTGTCGGCCATCCCCTAGCTTGCCGGACCATGACTTGTGCTGTCGGCCACATGGTGGTCGGCTATGTTGATGGCCGGTCGGCTACATTGATGGCCGACGACCATTTTTCTCCTTTTTAAGATATTTCTTTGCCAGCTGTGCTAGCTGTTGTTCACTGATGCTTATCTCCATACACGTGTATGAAGGGATGAGTACAAGCCTTTAGCTTGATTTTCTATATAAGGGGAGGTCTCTCCATTTTAGGAGGTTACACAATTTGGACCAAATTTCTCTTTTTCTCTCAATTCTCTTTCTATCTTCTTGTTTTATGCTTGAAAGTGAGAATTCTCTACACTTTGCACTAAGACCCTTAACCAAACACCTTCATCTTGGAGCCGAGGTCCTTTGAGGCTTGGTTTGAGCTTCTAAGGGTGGTTTAAGCTTAGAATTGTGGTCGTTTAGTCTTTGTGCTTCAAGGTATAGACTTACCTGATTTAAGCTTTGTTTTAGTTGCTTGCTTTGCCATCTTTTTACACTATTTTGACCTGGTTTTTCAACCATAAAAAACTCTATTTTTAAGGTTTCAAAATGGTGGTTTAGGTATTCGTGAGTTAGGGGGTTGTCTCCTCCTTTTGCTCTTTGGCTTGTGAAGCCTTCTAAGCCATTTCTTACCAGCTTTAAATCGAAATTTTTGGGCCTTTAAACCATAGAAATTTAGAGTTATTTTAGTGGTAAAAAGTATGTTTTGAAGTCCAAAAATGGAGGGGTTAGCCTCCACTCCCTGTATCTTGCTTCCATGCCTAGTTAGCATCACATATTAGCTTGATTTTGTAGCTTGTGTTAGCTTAGTTCAAGCATGTTTTAGGCTCTATTTTTGCATGTTTCAACTCTGTTTGGGTTGGTTGGAGCATTTGTTGCTTGCTTTTTGTACTTGTAGTGCAATAATGCTTACTAGTCTAGCATGCCTAATGGTTTAGCCTATTTTTGTAGCTTGTGTTAGCTTAACTTCAGCATGTTTTAGCTACTATTTTGGCCTACTTTAACTCTATTTTGGGCTGGTTAAGTCCTTGGAGGCTTGTGTTGCATGGCTATAGTGTAATGGTCTTCACTAACTCATTGTTTGAGACTTTAAGCATGAAGTGTTTGAGTGGCTTGCATGTTATAGCATCATTTTACATATAATTTCAGTGTATATAGCTCTATCACCTCTCACTTATTTCACACTTTCATTGCTTTTTGAGAGTTGTGCTTTGAGTCTTGTTTGCAAGCTAACATGTGAGCATGTTTTTCTAGCATTTATGCCTCAATCTCAAAGATGTTTTAGTCACTAATTTGGCATGTTTTAACTCTGTCTCCGGCTGGTTTGGTCAGTTGAGCTTTGTGTTGCATGCTTATAGTGTTGTGATCTTCACTAGCTTAATGTTTTAGGCTTTTAGCATGTCTTGCATGTGTTGCTCACATGATTTAGTGTCTTTTTTGCATGCCATTTCAGCCTTGAAATATCGCAACCTCCCTCTATTCTTCACTTTTTACTTTGTTTTTGAATGTGGTCTTGAGCACCTTGTTGGCTTGAGTCTGAAATTGAGGCTCTCATGCCTAATGGTTTTAATCCTCTCTTGAAGGTTTCTACTAACCAATAGCATGAGGCCTCTTTCATGCTCAAGGTACTTGTGGCTTAAGCCTTCTTTCCAATTAGAGGGCTCTCACTTTGGACTTAATCGGTTAAAGGACTAATCAAGAATGTAAAATGTGTAAACAAAATAAACTAAGTAAAACTTGAGCAAGATAAGCATATTTGTGTTGCATTGCATGTGTTTGGATGGGACGTTAATCCAAACACAAGAAAAATTGACGTTCATACTCAAAGTGATGAAATGTGCCACTTTTCTTAGTCCTTGACACCCTTGATCACACGTGATAGGGTGGTGGTCCTTGAGTCTTATTTTTGCATTCATTGACCTAGTACAAGCTTGGTTCTTTGGCCATCATGCATTGAAAATGCTTGGTTGATGGCTTGAGAGCCAAGAGCTACACTCTTTGAGCTTGAGAAATGATAAGGAGTGTAGCAATACACATTCCTTGAAAATGCTTTGTTTTGCCTCTGTTGCTCTCTGTTGCAACAAAAGTAGAAGCCAGAAAATGAGGGTGGTCAACGGCCACTTGAAGTAGTGACCGGCCATAAGGTGTTGTGCCCACTTTGTGTAGCCGTGGCCACCAAAGAATTTTTATGCAAGTGTGTTCTTGTGTTGAAGCAAAGGCAATTTGGAAGTTAGTGCAATTTTCGAAGGTCAAATGAGTGCAAACAGAGGCATCCGATGGCAAGGCAAGAGCATTTTCGGGAGGACATAATCGAGCATGCATGCATCCCTCGTCCCTCGAGGCTGTTTAAATTGCTTTACTAGTTAGTTAGCATAGTTAATCATTCAATTTGTTTTGTAATATTTTAATTAGCTTAGCATAGCTAGTTATTCAATTGTGTTGTAATAATTAATTAGCTAGAATAGTTAATTAGTTCGTTTTGTAATAATTAGCTTAGCTTAGTCTAGCTTAGCTTATTTATTCGGACCCTCCTTTATGAGGGTGCAATGTTGTAATAAGTGTGCATGTGTGTGTGCATGTCTTCCAACCCCACATCTTTCTTCCTTTTATTTATTTGATTTTGATGGTTAGATTAGAGTTCATGTTTCGTTTAGCATACCTTATGCTTGCATGTTTGCATCATTTATTTGTCTTGAATGCACCGTGGCTCGGCGCATCATTCAAACTGTATTGTCAATTCAATACCCTTCCTTGAATATGTGTTTCAAAGCATGCTATCAAAGTGTTGCAAATACCATGATTAGATAGCCGAGCCTATTGCATTATTGCATGTGTTGCATTAGGCATCTTAGCATAGTTAGGATCATGCATATTTCTAACTAGCTTTTGTTTTGGCTTGGAGTACTTGGTAAGTTTTACGCTTTAGCACGCTTGCATGAGTGTGAGTGTTGCCATGTTTTGCATACTTGCCATGAGGCTATTTGCTTATATGATTAACTGCTTGAATGCTGTGGATGAAGGCTTGGTTGTTTAAATTGGAATAATTCAATGATTATGAGTTTAAGCCCACTGCGAAGTGGCAAATCATGTTTTAAGCACACCTCGAGGTGGAAAATCACGTTTTAGCCTACTTGAGGGTGGCAAATTCAAACCATTTTCAAAACAAACATGAGTTGAATTCGTTCCAATTCTTGCAATTTTAGTCTATATTTGCTTGTGTATGCGTCACATAGTAAAGTTGACTAATAATGGATAAGAACATAAGGTTTATGAAACAACATATCATGATTAGTAGAAATCGATCTTTTGATCTGAGAAGCGGCGAGGTGCTCATTTCAGGACCTTCCCTCGTACCTAGGTTCCCGAGTAGAGGTAACTTTGGTGATGAGGACATGTGGCCTTTGGCGCGAGTCAAGATTTCTTAAATTTCCAAAAATAAAATATTTAGGTGGCGACTCTTCTAATTTTCCAAATGATTTGTTGGATTAGACTATTTGGTGTTTATTAGTTTCACATTGCACTTTGTGAGATTAGATTGGGCCGTGACAAGAGTCCAAACTGTAGGGCTAATTAAGCTCTCCGAAAGGAAGGCGAAGAAAGTCGAGTCCACAGTTTAAAGCTACTCCCATTGAGGACTCAAACTCATGATATGTTGTTTTATTTACACTTATGTGTTTCTTTCCATTGCATTTGCATTGGTGCGCTTAAGTCACAGTGTTTGCCATCTACTATTCCTGAGCGGTTTGCCGGAGGCTTGCTTGGAAAAACATGCCATAAAGTTGACTGGTTGCAGGCTCTGCCACGATGGGAACACAAAGCTTGGATGGATTCTGTAGTACCATTTGATCTTCCTTTCACTTCTCGGTGTTAGGGCGAGAGGTATATTAGGTGGTCTTCTTTGAGGCACCCTTTTAACCAATTAACCTAGTTGCATATTGAAGCCTTAGAGATTGTTCCAAACTAGGAGAGTTTCTCACCCAAATGCGATTGTTTGAAACCGCATGTGTGCGTAATGAACCCTTAGCTCTGACGAAACTAGGACGGAAACCCTACCCTAGCAGAGGTGTTTTGGCTCTCACTTGCTTGATATGTGCTTTCAGAGTGTGACTCTACAGGAACGTATGTATCAGTTGCAAGTCTGGGTATCGATTTTGAGGCGTAAATTTGGGGCGAAATTTGTGTTTGAGTATAGATTGTCGACTTATGATTTCAAGCTGTGTTGTCCTGTCTAAGCCGAGATCTTTGTGCTTTTCTTGATTGTTGTTTCTTTTTTTGCTTTATTTTCTTTTTGCAAGGTAGTATTTCATAATTGCTTCCGAGGCGCTTTCCCCCAAGCACTCTGGACCAAAGTCGGGAGGATTTACGTCGAGGATCTTATTAGAGAATAACTAGTGTTTGCTTCGCTACCGTTACGAGATGGAGGGCGATCGGGCATAGATCACCGGTTCTGCAGTCGCCAATTCAGTGGTCACTATCTCGTCACGCATGCAGTTGGGCGATTTTACGCTTCCATCTCAAAAAGAGAGTATACACCAGTTCTAATAGATCATTACCCCTCAGACAATATGGAGGATATGATGCATCAACTTCAACAAACCATCGAGGCTATCTTCGGGATGCGAAAGTTACCACTGCCAAACAAAGGTTGTAGCCCAGTTGAGCGGAGTGCTAGGCTTCAATGCAACAACAACAATAACCGAGGCAACAACTTCGCATCACCCACCTCTCCCAGATATTCTGGCATCCGACCCAGGCTCCTACTCCCGTAATGTCCAGGAAAATCACGGACATCGGTGATTCATTCCTCCGGACTTCCAAAGCAACGGCCTACTGGAGGCCCCCTTTGAGTTCGAGGTCAACCCTCGCTCTAAAAGTGAGCAAGCTTGAGAAGTTTTTTAAGGGGGCTCAGGGTGTCAACTCGATCCCGGACATAGAGGACGGCTATATAGATTCGGTAGTGACATTGCTGGATAGATTTAAAATGCCACACATAGACCGCTTTGACGGTTTGGGTGATCCCATGGTCCACTTGTGGCTATTTTCAGATATTCTGCGGCCGATGGGGCTAACTAGATTGTAGAAGCTATCTTTTTTTGGCCGGACCCTGTTAAGTATTGCGGCTATTTGGTATGCAAAATTGGAAGATTCTGTGAAGAAGAGCTGGGAAAAGATGGTCGAGGCCTTTATCGTCCAATATTCTTATAACACTCAAATTGAGGTCAGAACTCGTGATCTCGAGGCTACTTGACAAGAGCGAAGGAGGGCTTCTCCGACTTCGTCACTCGGCGGAGGGCCAAGGCCTCCATGATGACCACCAGGCCAGCTGAGAAGGACCAGATAAGAATGGTCGTTCGTAATTTGCAACCGAAGCTGTTGCAAAAGATAATAGTCTTACCCCTACCTACATTTGTTGACCTTCATGAGATAGGGGTACAGATAGAGGATGCGATGAAGCAGGTGCGATCAACCATGAAAAGAAGCGGCCCAAGAGGGCTTTACATGCGTTCAAATGCGACTACGGTAGTAATGCTAGCTGCAAGGACCTCTGATGTTGGTATGGTCACAAGCATATCGAAAACAACCACCCATTTCTTGATGCGTCCGAACTACCCAACAACACAAAGTACCCACCCCAAGGCGGAGGGTTTTCACTCACTCTACATGTCTCTATCTAAAACCTTGGGGATCTGATCAAAAAGGGCATCTGAAGCCCCTAGGCGCCCATGGCCTAATCCCATCCCTTCTACACATAACTGGCCAAGTATTGCACCTTCCACCAGCAGCATGGTCATGATACTGACCTATGCTTTAGACTCCGTCATGAGATTCAGGATCTCATTGACAACAAAGTGATAGCGCCTCCTGAGAAGCCTAACGTCACTACAAACCCACTGCCACCACATAACCAAGCCCCTTCTCCACCCAGGCAAGTAAACCTTATCCAAACAATGGCCGTCCCATACGACCCCAGCATATACTTCACCCCTCCCACTTGCCTAAGCCGGCACTGTTCATTCTAGAAAGCACAGACTCGTGCATGATGAGCGCATCCATATCCTAACCCGAACCGTTGGTGGTGGCTGTGGTAGAAGAAGGTATGCCTGAGGGCTCCATGAGCTTAACTGAAGAAGAGTACAACCCTTGCTATTACATTAACTAGCCAGGCCAAACCAATGGTGGAATTGCCGAAGGGAATGGAGGTTAATATAGTCCGGGAGGACGAGCCAAGCCAGAGACTGGATGACTTAGCTGAGCTTGAGAATGACATCGATGTCTGCAGTTCTTTGACGAACAAGATCTGGGAAATGTATAGATCGGCTAGTTTGATATGAGCGGATCAATAGATAATTCTGAGGTGGCTTAGTGATGAGCGGATGTTGATGAGGGTCTCAACCAAGCGAGAACGATTAAACGAGGATTGTTGCAACGGCCAGAACGGTTGACAACAAGGGAAAGTTGCCGGAGAGCACCAGTACTAAGAATTTTTCTCAAGAATTGGGTAGCTTGTGTACAGCTGATATAGAATAGGAGGCTGCGCTGAAGCGGTTCAAGCAAGAAAGAACTAAGACTGACCAGAAGGTTAGAAAAGCCAAAGGTCTTGCGGGGGTATCGTGTTACAAAAAATAGGAGTGCTTACAATGGAACAGAACTACCACTGTCGGTTGCCGAAGGAATGTGGTGGGAAGATGAGGATTTGCATCTCGCCCACACGGATGAGGATTGGGGACAGAATCTGCCAGATGATACATAGGATGCCGAGGAAGTTGATCACATGACTCGGAATTAGCGGTACTTTAAGCCCTCACACTTGGACCAACCAGAAGCATCAGGGAAGGACAAGGAAGCAGAGAAACATAAAGATAAACTGTTAGAAGAAGAAGCTGTACTGAAGTAGCTGAAAAAGATTCAAGCAGACATCTCCATTTGGGGATTACTTATGGCTTCGAGTTCATAAACAAGCCATCCTATTAGTAATGGATAAGGCTAAGCTCTTTATTGACGCAACCCTAAGAGTTAGTGGGACTAGTTTTTCGGTGGTGCTTCACCGACTTTGACTTTCACAGATAAAGAATTGCTGAGGGCTCTGAGCACAACAAGCCACTATACATCTTTGTAGAATGTAAAGAGAAGTGGATACCAGTTGTCTTGGTTGATATCGAGTCTGTAATTAATGTGTGTCCGTCGTATACGACCTATGCTATCGGTTTGAAACCCACAGACTTCGCACCAACGGCCTAGGTGATTTGGGCTTATGACAATACAAGTTGGAAAGTGATGGGGACAATTCGGATCAGAGCTCAGGTTGGCCCGGCACAACCAGACATTAAATTCCACGTCCTGGATGTTCCAGCCACCTTTAATTTACTCCTTGGATGGCCGTGGCTGCACTAAGTAAGAGCGGTCTCTTCCACTCTACATCAGATGCTGAAGTACCCCCATGGAAAGGGGGTAACTATTGTTTTTGGGAACTTTTTCATATATCTACTGCCGGAAGTTACTACACCGGTCTTGGAAATTGTACATGGCGATGAGGATGTCTTTTTGTCTAGTTCATCTTGGCCGAGGCCTAGGTAGTGCAAGATATTCTGGTTGTTGATGAGGGGTTATATGTCAGTGCTCAATTCGTCTACCTCATGAATAAGCTGCAACATGTACTCGGAATGGGACTGGGAAGGAGTGGCCTGAAGGGCATTGCTGCATTGGCCGAAGTGCCACACAACTCTCATACCTTTGGTTTAGGTTATACGCCTACCAGAGAGGATTAGGTAGGAAAGGGAAAGAAAATGGCAGGAAAGGCCAAGGCTAAACAAACTGGGAAGCACTATGAGTTGGTGCATAGACCTATTCAAGGAACCCTGAACGGCCGCTTTGTTTAGGAGGGGGAAGATTTCCCATTTTGTGGCTTTCCTGAGCCATGGCTAAATTCTGAGAAGCGGCGTTTGCCCGGCTTTGAGATCTTTTTTGACCTACAGTTGCAAGGGGATGAAGTTGCAGAAGAGCAGATTGACCTACCAGTTGAGGCTGAACAGTGCATAGAGGATGAGTCCGACGCCATAGAACTTCAGATAGGAGCAGCGCTGGCTTGTCTCCTTTTAGATCCTCAGATCACACTAGAGAGCTTGGGGGATGACTTTTCTGTTTCCATGATCGGGGATTAATCGACTATGGGCCCTTCTTCTGGCATTCTAGACACATCTATCGCACCCTCCCTCGTTTGGCAGTTCAAGGAGGGCTTTTTCTCCAATAATTCTGAATCAAGTAGTGAACCGGAATCTGATTCCACAGAGTTTGTGGAGTCGGAATCAGATTCTAGTTCTTCTGAGTTAGAGTCCGGTATTCCTGGGGTTGATAACCCAGATGCCATTGTTTTGTCCAGGTCGTCTTTTTCCTTTTCTTTTGAGTTAGTTGTAACCGAGGAATTGGACGAACTGAAAGTTGTTAATAAGAATGGTTTCACTGCTGTTTCTGAGTACTTTTTTGTGCCAATTGTGTATTGCATTAATCAGGACTTTCAAAACTTTAATAACAACGACGAGGAATAAATTCTCCGGTTTTGAAACATTTGATTGATCGAGAGGAGAGGTATGTAAAACCCTTGGTTGATGAAATCACTTCAATTAATGTTGGAACTCAGAAGGATTCGTGTCTCGTCCAGATCGGGTCCACGTTGTCTTCAGAGGAACGCGAGCGCTTAGTCGCTTTATTAAAAGATTTCAAAGATGTTTTAGCGTGGTCCTACGAAGACATGTCTGGAATCGATCCTGAGATTGTACAACACCGGATCCCTCTTAACCCTGAGGCCCGACCCGTCAAACATATGCCCGGATTGGGCTCTGAAAATCAAGGAAAAGGTCACCAAGCAAATAGATGCAGGGTTCTTGCTAGTATTTGAGTACCCTACTTGGTTGGCTAACATTGTTCCGGTGCTGAAGAAAGATGACAGAATTCGGGTGTGTGTGGATTTCAGAGATTTGAACAAAGCTAGTCTGAATGACGACTTTCCTCTACTACATATCGACGAATTGGTGGACTTCACCGCAGGCCATGCATTGCTCTCATTTGTTTTTCGGATATAACTAGATTTTAATGGCACCTGAAGACAGGGATAAGACTACCTTCACCACAATCAGGGAACCTCTTTCTGAGGTGATGCCGTTCGGTTTGAAGAATCTGGGGCTGCCTACCAATTTGCAACTTCGATCTTGCATGATATGATCCACAAGAGGTGATATGTGGACGACATGATTGTCAAGTCCAAGGAAAGAGAGAGCCACTACACTACCTTGAAGAAATTTTTCCAGCGGATCAAAGAGCATTGTTTGCGATTGAATCCTCAGAAATGTACTTTTGGCATCACAGCAAGAAAAATGCTAGGATTCTTGATTACACAAAGGGGCATTGAGGTCGATCTTTCCAAGATTAAGGCCATCTTAGAAATGCCAACACCAAGGACTGAAAAGAAGGTGCGCGGCTTTCTGGGTAAAGTGCAATTCATAAGACGATTTATTGCAAAATTAAACTTGACTTGTGAACCACTATTTGGTCTCCTGAAGAAAAGAAAGAAATTCCAATGGGATGACCGATGTCAAGTTGCTTTTGTGCAGATCAAGTAGTATCTACAAAACCCACCCATGCTGTCACTGTCAGGACTAGGAAAGCCGTTGATTTTGTATCTGTCAGTAACTGACACAACAATGGGCTGCATGCTTGCGCAGGAATTTAAGGATAGAGTGGAGAAGGCCATCTATTACCTGAGCAAGAAGATGTTGGAATATGAGACCCGTTACACTCCGTTGGAGAAGGCTTGTTTAGCCTTAGTATGGGCTACCAGGAAGTTGAGGCACTACCTGTTAGCTCACTCCGTAATTCTGGTTTCGAGATTAGATCTCATCAAATATCTCTTCGAGAAACCAGCACTTACGGGTAGGCTAGCCCATTGATTGCTTCTTCTCTCTGAATTTGATTTGAAGTACATGACTCGCAAGTCTGTGAAGGGGAGAGAGGTAGCAGAGTTCCTAGCCGATCACCTAGTGGAGAGAGATGAAGCAGTAGAGTATCTGTTCCCAGATGAGGCCATTCTGTAGTTTGAAGAAGAGATTTGGACTATGTACTTTGACGGAGCGTCAAACCAGTACGGGTATGGGATAGAGGTGTCGCTGATAGCGCCCAACAATTCCCACATACCTTTAGCTTTCAAACTCCGGTTCAAGGTGTCAAACAAGGAAACAGAATGAGGCATGTATCACTGGCTTAGAAGTCGCCCTGGAACTAGGGGCAAAATAGTTGGACGTCATTGGGACTCGAACCTGGTTGTGTCTCAAGCGAAAAGAGACTAGAAGGTTAAAGAAGAAAGGATGAAAATCTATCGCCAAACCTTGGACGTTCTGATTCCTAGGTTTGAGAAACTAACCTTCACGCATCTGTTAAGAGAGAGCAACAGGTTCGCTGACACCTTATCAACTCTATCTTCCATGATAGACATCCCTTTAGGAGTCCGGATGCGTCCAATCATTATTGAACAGAGCTATGTGCCGGCTTATGAGTTAATCGCCGCAATAGATGAAGTACAAGATCAGAACCCCTGGTATCATGGCGTTTAGAACTTCTTGGAAAATGAGGTTTATCCATCAGGGGAAAATGCCAAAGATAAAAGGGTGATACAAAGAATGGCTGCTTAGTTTGTCATCTGTGGGGGTAAATTGTACAAATGAGGCCATCTGGGAATGCACAAGCTGTGTGTTAATGAAGAAGAGTCGAAGCACCTAATGGGGGCCATCCACGGGGGAGAGTGCGGAATGCATATGAGCAGAGTGATGCTAGCTCGAAAGATTCTCAAACAGGGTTACTACTGGTCAACCATGGAGGAGGATTGTATTGGTTTTGTTCGGCGATGCCACAAATGCCAAATCCATGCAAATCGCATGAATATCTCACCGTCGAAGCTGTACAACATGACTTCACCGTGGCCATTTTCAGTCTGGGGAATTGATGTTATTGGGGCAATTACTCCAAAAGGGTCAAATGGGCATGAGTATATCCTGGTGGCAATAGACTACTTTACAAAGTGGGTCAAGGCCTAATCCTGCGCAGTGCTGAAGACGTCGTATGTAGCCAAGTTCATCAGGAATAATATCATCTTTCGCTATGGGGTCTCGAATGAGATCATTTCGGACAATGGTTCCCACTTCAAGAAAGAGGTGATCGACTTGTTGGAGAAATACAACGTGGCTTTTCATAAGTCGTCCACATATCGGCCACAAACCAACTTAGCTATTGAGGCCGCTAACAAGAACACCAAGCACATTCTACAAAAGATGGTGGAAACCTACAGGGACTGGCCAGATAAGCTGCCATTTGCTCTTTGGGGCTACAGAACATCAATTCGAACATCTACTGGGGCAACTTCGTATTCTCTGGTTTATGGGATGGAGGCTGTTCCGCCGATTGAAGTTGAAGTTCCATCGCTGTAGGTTATGGCTAAGTGCTAGATAGCAGAAGCGAATTGGCAGCAGAACAGGTTCGAGGAACTAATGTTATTCAACGAGAGGAGGCTGAAAGCACTGTACCATGTCCAAGGTTATCAATGCAAGATTGCCAGGGCTTTCAACAAAAAAGTTAAGTCTAGGAATCTGAAAGAAAGGGATTTGGTGCTCAAAGACAACCGAACTCACATCCATGACCCTAGGGGCATGTTCAGACCTAATTGGACTGGTCCTTACATCATCAAATTAATTTGGTCGGGTGAAGCTATCATTCTTATGGACCTAGATGGCCTTGAATTCTCCCAACCAATCAATATGGACAAGTTGAAGAAATACTACCCTTGAGAGGCTAGCTAGCCTGAAAACCTGAAAGGGCGACCTAGGCAAAAGTTAGAGCACAAAAAATTTGAAATAAGAAAAACTGGGCTCACAAGGTTGAAAACCCAGAAAGAGCTGCCTTGGCAAAAGTTATAGCGCAAAATGAGAGTGTTAATACTCGAGTGAACCCGCACCGAACTACATAAGGCTTGATTCCCATCTACGGGATACGTAGGCAACTTCATTCTGAAGTCCATCCATAAACACTTCCAAATCAATTGTGTCCATGTGATTGTTTTGGTTATCTTTGTCTTTTCTGCATCCACGAGTTCGATTGTGATCTTTGCTATCAGAGCTAGTTACAGTATAGTGCAGTGCTCTTCAGACAAGGGGCAACTTTCCAATTATTGGATTCGGGGTTGTACATCTCAAGGATAGATTCCGGGTGTGTCCAGTTGTGATCCTTATCGAAAATGGTTTTAAAAAGTTTTAATAATAGTTGATTTTGTTTGAATTATTCTTTTTACAACTTAGACCATTTTTGGACTAAAAGGAAAATTTTCAATATCCACAACCTTTAATTTCATTGATTTTAATACCGAGTTCTCCAACTCTTGATATAAATTGAAGTTTCTTTTTATTACATTCAAAAGGAAAACTTGAAAGTACAGATTAAAGCAATAAACTTGGGGCATAGTTGAGTCAGGTGTTCCTGCGTCCCCTCCTAGAGCTTGTGGAAGCTTCAAATGCCAAAGTAGGCTCGGTTTGTGCCTCATCTTTAAGCCAAGCTATGCATTCGCCAGAAAGGGCGTAACTGAAATTGAGAGCAAGAACCAGAAGTTCTCTTGTCCTCCATGCAGTGGGGTATCGAGCTAGTTGTGAACCTTGGATCAGAAATGAAGCTGGGTACTTTATCCCTTCTTCTGGGCAAGTTTGGTCGTGTACGAACTGATGCCTGAACCGGAATGGAAAGTAGAAGACACAATGCGTTAAACCAATTAATTGAATGCCAGGTTGGAGAGACATGTTGTAGCTCATCTCAGGCAGATCAAACCAGGGGCAACGCCAAGCAATGTTAACAGTAGACCTGTTGCACATCCAATGGCACCACCATCTCTCGTTCGGGAAATCGACAAGTTGTTGGCAAAAAAAATAGCCGCATATTAAATATGTAGGGCAAGCATCCATTACTTTCAACCTATCCATGAGCCATATCTGGGGAGGGATGAAAAATAAGAGAGATTAAAGAATAGAGTGGTGTATGTGGAGAGAAAAGTAAGAAAGGGTGCTGAGAGAAAAAGCGAGCCCGAGGTAGAGTAATCTGAGAAACACATGTGAGAAGGGTAGGAAACATTACCTGTAAGAGTAGTGGACTTCCTGCAAACCTGGTCCCTTCCCGGCGAAGGAAAGCATCCAAGCCCATCAAAGTCTCGGCTAATGCTAAGCCAATGCAGCTCTTACCCTCTTTCAAGCCTTGGGCCACTTTGATCAAGCGAATGCTAGACCCTCCGAAGCTAGGGGCAAGCAGGAAATAAGCCAACATGCACAAGCAGAGGGCATGTTGCCGAAAACCTTGCCAGAGACAATCGCCGCGGTCGCCAGTGTTAGAAAATCGATGAATCAAGCTGGGAATATCCAACTCCCCGTTGTGGACCAAGGATCGGGCATCGTGTAAAGTAAGCCCACACATCTGTCCTAAAGCTTGGATATGGCCAAAACGGGACTAGGGTAAGATTTCCTCGTTACGCCTGGATTCCATCAAAGCTTGGAATTCTTCGATTGTAGGGCACATCTCTTGCCCCCCGAAGCTAAACACATGTGTAACCAGGTTCCAACATCTAGTCGCGGCATGGAGGAACGGAAAACACAGTGGAGTACGACTTAGCAGGAATAGTGCATTTATCCCGAAACCTCAAAATTTCAACTTTTTCGAGCCATCTAAAGTTGCAATCCAAGTCGAGAGTTTTTTTAGCAAAGAATGGCTCCATTTGTGGCAAAAATAGAGCTGAATTGAAGAAACCACAAAGCTGAAGTTTTTGTAGAAGATAAGGTGCTGAGTGGAAGATAAATGGCAGCAATCTGGAGGTTCCTTACACTGGTGGCCGACCGGCCAGTGTTGGTGTCCAACCGGCCACTTTTGTAGCCGACCGACCAGTACTAGTTGTCGACAACCATTTTTGATGGCCGACAGCATCTGTTTATGGCCGGTGGCCTCCTATTTTTCCCTCTGGTCCATCCATGTGTTGAAAGTGCTAAGAACCTGTGTTTTGTTCCACTCTTGGTGCATTTCTTCTATCTCTCTTTAAGAATTTTGTTGAATTGCTTATCGAGTTGTTGATTTGCTTATCGAGTTGTATTTGTTTTGATTGTCGAGTTGTTGTTTTGTTCATTGAGTTGTTTTGCTCTGTTTGTTATGTGTTGGTTGGTTCATTACCTGATTAAGCAGTTGCCAATACAATATTCAATTTCCATCAATCCTGTTTTCGTGAAAAATGATGCGATGTGATGAATGCTCAGAATGCAAAATATAACACTTTTTAATCAAAAGTTGTTTTCATTCTGATCATGGTTTCTTTTTTACAAAAAGAGTACAAGTTTTTAAGAAAATAAAGCAGCCTAAGGTTGTACAATGTGCCAACACTACTAGCAAAAACAAAACTAAGTAAAAACATTTGAATCGGCGCTAACCATCTCAGGATTGAGAGGCCCTCTTTGTCCTCTTCCTCAGCAGGGCAGATTCACAGCTATCACCATTGGCGCCACTGTCTGAATCTGAGCCGGAGCCTACTCCAGACCTGCCTCCGCTCCCCTCCTCGGAGCCATCCTCCGCATCGCCACCGCCCTCAGAACCCGAGCCGGTGCCGTCACCTCCACCTTCAGATGACTCTGACTGCGGGCTCGTTGGCTCCTCGTCCTCATTTGTCTCATCATCATCCGGGATAGGCTCTGGTGGGCCGCTCTGGTTATGAGTATGTCTAGCTCGGCCTCGGCTGTGCATCGGAGTCCCTTGTCTCTCTCTCCCTGCTACGGCTCCCGCTGGGGCGTTCGGTGGGGCTGGCATCTGAAAAGGGACCTAAAAAGGACAGTTTGTCAAATGCATCAGTTATGGTATATATTGGATGCAAAGATGATTGTAGTGTTGTATTCAGTGTGTGGGAGTAATGTATCAATGTAGTGTTGTTAATGTAATGTATTCAAATTAGTATGAAGCAGATTGCAGCTGAAATGCTAATGTATCAGCAAAAAATTTCATGACATGAAGTGCAAACAGAAGGAAACTTACCGGAATCCTGTAGAGACTGAGTAGGTTCATGCTCGTTTGAACCATCCCCATCAGAGAAGCTGCTAGCTCGAGAGCCTGCCCGGTGTACTCTATGGATGCCTGTGAATGTGTCGAGATGATCAGCGGTCTATAAAGCATAAGCTGAAATGAATTGAATGTGTAAATTGTAAAGTATAGTACATACTGGAGTCGGGCCTCAAACTCCGACAAGCTCGTGACCAACTGGTGCTGGCTCAATGGGAGTCTAGTAAGCCTCCCCTATGGGTCACCAACAAGTCAGTGTAGTAGGCAGCTCTGGCCATCCAACCCTCTGCCTCGTCTGAGAACCTCTCCTGCCATGAGCCCGAGACGCCCTGGATCCTCCCGCTCTCTCTCCTGCAGCTAGAGCTCTAATATAGTGATTATGGTTTTCCTCAATTATTTATCATGTTTAGAACTCGGTTCCGTAAGTGTTGTTGTTGTCTTATTGTTGTTTCCATCCTTAATTCCTTGTATTTGAGTTGTGGGATGTGTTGGTTGGACTTGGGACAGGTTGGTTGTGAGTTGAAATAATTGGTGGCTGTCCAGATTTTGGTTTCTTCGTTCGAGCGAGGCTTTTGTCACTTGAGTGAGCTTTGGATTTTAGTTCCTTCGCTCGAGCTAGGGTTCCTTCGCTCGAGCGAGATTTGTGTGGTGTGTCTCTTCGCTCGAGCGAGCATTCTTGCGCTAGAGTGTGCGTCTGCATCTTGGAAAAACCTGAAGGTTGGTATTCTTCGCTCGAGCGAGGATTTTGTAGCTCGAGCGAGCTCGCTCTATGTTTTGTGTTCCTTCACTCGAGCGAGAACTCTTGCACTTGAGCGTGCGTCTGGGTTGTAAACCTGAAGTTTCTTTTTTTTTACTCGAGCAAGGTCCGTTTGTGTCTGGTCGCTCGAGCAACCACTCCCTTGCTCGAGTGAGCCCTGTATATATCAGTTCGCAATGGTGGGTTTATACATCACTTTTTCATCTCCTTTTCTTCTCAAACCCTAGATCTGACAGCCTTTCTCTCTACATATACTCTCTCTCTACACATACACCTTGTTCTAGTGGTTCTCTACCCTAGTCCCTTTGTATAAAAGTTAAAGTTTGGTTTGGGCTACGTTTTGATCCAAAAAATCTTGGATTTGAAGCATTTTCAAGTTTCTTCATCTTCTCCTTTGGGCTCTTAACTTTGAGGTAGGGATAATCTACTCATTTTTATGAGTTTTAACATAAATGTTAGGCATTTGTATAAATGCAGAGATTTTGGAAAGTTAGAGTTTGATTTAAGATTATAAAAGAGGAGTTTCTTGGTTTTGGACTCTATTGTGAATATGAGGTTTTGAAATGGGGTTATTGGTGTACAATTGATGAAATTGAGCCTTAGAAGTGTTATTTGAGAAAGAGGGGAAAATGCCCTAATTGGGATTAAATGAATTATTTGTCAAAATAATGAAATTGACTTTGGGGATATATAATTGAGTTGGAAATGATGAAATTGGGGGAAAATGTAATTAATTGGTATAGTTGGATTGAAAACTGCTTACCTATGGAGAATGTGTTAATTTATTTGTTTGATAAATTTAATTATCTGTTTAGAAATAATTGTTTTGGGCTATCGATGGAGGATAGCCATGATTGTTGTAGAACTGCATGATGATTAGGTAAATTGAAACTAATCAATTGAATTATGTCATTGAATATGACGGTTGGATTAACACATTGAATATGTATTTTAATTGATCATTGTATATGATAAAGTGTTTAAATACATTGCATATGTATTTTGTTTGGGAGGATAAAGGGGATGTACTCCATGGTTTGGGAGGAGATACGAGATGTACTCCATGGTTTGGGAGGAGATAGGGGATGTACTCCATGGTTTGAGAGGAGATAGGGGATGGACTCCATTAATAACTAAGTTGGCCGGAGTGTCCAGGGTGAAAGTCCCGAAATCTTAAATACGTTTGAATGATGTTGATGATTGAAATGTTAATAATATGAGTTATTGTAGACCGCCCGAACTTCCTCCGCGCGCCCCCTTTTCGGAGAGGGCGCGGATTTGGGTTCTAGCTACTCTGATTCGAGACTCACTCTGTCTGACGAATCTAATCTCACAAAGTGCAATATAAGAGTGATAAATCACCAAAGAGTCCAAATCCGACAAATTGTTTTGAAAAACTGATTTTAATCAAAAAGCACCAAACATGGACTGCTTTGCCAGATTACAGAGTCGCCACCTAAATATTTTATTTTGGAGAAATTTAGGAAACCCTGACTCGTGCCAAAGGCCACGTGTCCATCATCACTAAAGTTACCTCGGATCGGGAACTTAAGTACGAGAGAGGAAGGTCCTGAAATGAGCACCCCTGCTCACCCGATCAAAGGATCGGCCTTTACTAACATGATATGTTGTTTTATAAACCTCATGTGTTTTTATCCGGTTATTAGCTATCTTACTATGTGATGCGCACAACATACAAATATAGACTAGATCGCTTAAATTGGAACAAAACAATTCAATGTTTGCTTTCGAAAATGATTTGAATTTGCCACCCTCAAGTGGGCTTAGAAATGCAAGTTGCCCAGCAAAAGGTGAAATAAAAACATAATGATTTGCCACTCCAAGTGGGCTTAAAACTCACATTTGATGAATTGTTCCAATTCAGGAAATCAAGCCTCCACCCACAGGCCTTCATGCAGTTAATCACTTAAGCAAATAGCCTTATGGCAAGCATGCTTTATCATGGCAACACTTACACTCATGCAAGGATGCTAAAGCATAAAGACTCACAGTGTACTCCAAGCCAAAACAAAAGCTAGTTAGAAAACAATGCATGATCCTAACTATGTGAGACGCCTAATGCAATACATGCAAAAATGCAACTAAAATAGGCTTGGCTACCTAAGATGGCATATGAAATGCAACAATTGATAACATGCTTTGAAACACGTATTCAAGTAAGCGTATTGAAATACGATGCAGTTTGAATGATGCGCCGAGCCTAATGCATGCAATACAAATGAATGATGCACGCATGCAAGCATAAGGATGCTAATCAAAACATGTCCTAAACTAACCATCGAAAGCTGATAAGTAAAAGGGAAAAGAAGTGGGGTTGGAAGACATGCACACACACACGCACCCTTATTACAACATTGTGCCCTCTCGGAGGAGGGTCTGAATGAAAGCTAAGCTATTCTAAGCTAAGCTACTTAACTAATCTAAATTAAGCTAATTAGACTAATTATTACACAACAAAATGAATAACTAGTAAACTACTTACTAATTATTACAACACTTAATTAATTAACAAACTAATTAATTAAACTATCAATTTAAGCTAACTGACAAGTAAATCTAATTACAAATCATACTACCTCAGCTCTGTTCCAAGAGGTTGAAGATGCATGCTCGGTTGGCGTTCGCTCGGAAATCCATTACCATGTCGTCAATTGCCTCTGTTTGCACTTGCCTTGGTCTTTTGAAATTGTGCCAACCTCCAGACTACCTTTACTTCAACACAGGGATCTGCTGGTGAGCTGCCAGCTAGAAAAAGTGGCTGCCAGCCACTAAAACTGGCCGATCGGCTAGTAAAACTGGTGCTTGGCTAGTTGCTTTTGCAAGCTTCTAGTTTTGCAGCAACAGAGAACAATAGAGGCACAACAATGTATTTCTAAGACAATGTGTGTACTACCACACTCCTTATCATGTCTCAAGCTCAAAGGAGTGTGGCACTCGGTTCTCAAGCCACCAACTAAGCACCTCAATGCATGATGGCCAAGGACCAAGCTTACACCATGTTGATGAATGCACAGACAACACACAAGAGAGCCTCCACCCTATCATGCTTGATCAAGAGTGTTAGCGACCAAGAAACGCAACACGTTTCATCACTTTGAGTATGAAATGTGCCACATTCCTTGTGTTTAGATTAATGTCCGATCCAAACACATGCAATGCAACACACATACTCATCTTTTAATGCTAAAGTGGCATGCACAAGACTCTATCATGTAATGCAATGCATGCAAGACATGTTAAGGGGCCAAGAGCATCAAAGCCAGTAAAGAGCATTACATAAGGGGCATGCATTATCGATCTCAAATGGTTAAACCAGCTATGGATAGACCTAAGATACTCCAAAACAGTGGCCAAAACACACTAAAACTTAGGCACAAAAAAAGCAAGAAATGCATGCTCATTCATTTGCTCGCAAGTAAGGCACAAAGCTTAACTTTCAAACACATTGAAAGAGTGATATATATGAGAGTATGACAGAAGTACAAGCACTGAAATCATATACCAAATGATGACATATCATGCAAACAACACAAGTATAGCATGTTAGGGTCTTTAGAACTCAAAGCTAGTCAAGGGCTTTGCACAAAAGGCATGCAATACAATGCACAAACAACTAAACCAGCCCAAAACAGAGCTATATCATGCCAAAACAATAGCCTAAATATGCTGAAATTAAGGCATAGAACACAAGGAAAGCATGGTTATTTGATGGCCCGCAAACAAGGCGTGAAGACTCAACTCTCAAACACAATAAAAGAGTGATATATGTGAGAGTGAGACAATGATATATGCTCTGAATTTACATGCCAAATGATGACATATCATGCAAACATCACAAATAAGGCATGTTAGGGGCTTCAAAACACAAGACTAGCAAGGCCAACTATACTATATCTATACAAAGCATGAACCACATGGCCAAAACCATTCAAAAGCAGTCCTAAAGCATGCTAAATCAAAGCCAAAAACATGCTGGAGTGGAGCATACACATGCTAGAATGAGAGGCATGAAGCATGTTAGGCCAACAAGTAGGATTGCACTACAAGTGTAAGATGCAAGAAACCAATGACCAAACCAACCAAACATAGAGTTATGATAGATCCACAAAGTCCGTAAACATGCTTGGACTAATCTTCAAAAGGGAGAAACACATGCTCATGTATTAGGCCACCAATACTAGCAAACAAGAATACAAGGAGAGGGGATCACCCTCTCCTATTTTGGACCATAAGAACAACTTTTGACCACTAAAATTCCTCTGAGTTTCAGTGGTTAAAAGGCCAAGCAAAGAGTGATTCAAAAGCTTAGAGGGGTGGCTCAAGAGGCTTAACAAGCCAAAGAGCAAAAGAGGGGAACCACCCCCCTAACCACACAAGGCTCAAACCAATATTTTAAACCCTTAAAAATAGAGTTGTTAAGAGGCTAAAACTAGCCTTAAAGTAGCATGCAAAGGTGACAAAGCTCTTAATCAAAACAAAGCTTAAAAGGGACAAGTGTCTTACCCTTGAAGAAAAACAACAAGACAGCAACTTTAGCAACAATTTTGAGCCAAAACCAAGTCTAAGACCTCAAAACAAGCTCCAAGGGACCTCAGCTCCAAAGTGAAGGTGTTTGAGTAGGTGTTTGTGTGCAAGAGTGTAAAGAAACAACACTTTAAGGCTCAATATAGCACAATATAGAGAGAGAGGGAGAATTCTAGAGAGAGGGAGATTTTTGCTCTGAAAAATTTGAACCCTCAAATAGGGGAGGAAGCTCCCCTTATATATGCAATGCAAGCCAAAAGGCTTGCTCAATCCCTCCATACACGTGTATGGAGGATGAGTTTAGTAAGCCACAGCTAGCTTAAAAGATCTAAAAATATCTAAAAAGGAGAAAAACTGGCTGCCAGCCAGTTAAGTGGCCGGCCAGCCACTCCAACTAGCTGGCTAACCACTCCAACTAGCTGGCAAGGAGAAAAAGTGGCTGGCAACTGCCAAAAGTGGCCGACATGGCCCCACTCTCCTTCAGCCAAGAGGCACCAAGGTTTGGCCTAAAAATAAAGCCAAAACACAGAGGGCTTAGAGGCTCAAAGACAAGGCGCTCAGCTGAGACCTTCGGGCGCTCGAAACAAGCACAAACATGCGGTGCACAAACGATAACGTCTGAGTCTTAAGGTCGGTCAAAAATGGGGTGTCTACAGTTGTAGTCTCATTTTAAATTGTTGATGAACTGAAGTGTTGTTTTCATGAGTGTAGTCTCGTTTGAATTACTTGGATAGATGAACTATGTCAATAATGTGAATTGGAAATAGAAATGAAATTGGGTTGAAAGATGAATATCAATGTTGATGGATCATAAAAATGGTGTATATTGATGTACATGTGTTGAACACTTATTAGATGCTAATGTTTTAGTTATTTCTCATATTTGGTTTAGCATATCTCTACTGGGCTTTGGCTCACCCTTCTTGGGACACCATTTTTAGGTACAGGGGACATGCCATCTCCAAGGTCTTAGCTTGGGAAGTTTAGGAGTTGAAGGCTCTGTTTTCTGTTATTTTGTTTTGTTGTTTAAATGTAAATTCAGGCCAAGGGCCTTATGTGTAAAAAGTTAGAACTCTTCTTTTGTTATATCCAAGTTATACTTGGAAAGATGTAAGCTTAGTAGGACATTCTATTATTTTGTAAACATTTGGAACTTATATGAAATACCCTTTTGTAATATTAACTCTGATGTATGTATGGAAATGTGATTCTCTATCATGAATATAGAACTATTAAATGATAGGTTTGTGTATTATTTTGAGGGCGTGACATCTAACTCTCTCACCTCCGCGGGCGCTAGTCAAGGGCAATATGAGGTATGTCTAGATGAAGGCAGTGTAATCGCCCTCAAGCCTGAAGAAGTCAGTGTCCCAACCTCTGGTGAAATTGATCATCTCCTGCATGGTGTACCTCTCTGTGATCCTCATATATATGGGAGCCGGCATCGGAACTATCGGCTCTGGCAAGCCGAGGCTCTGGCGCAGGAATCGCTCCCCTAAGAACCACGCTCGAGAAATCGGGCCCTCGAGTAAGATCTGGAATCGAGAAGCCTCCCGAGCACTAGCAAACTAACCTCGACCTGTCATCATCACGCCTCTGGTGGTGATCTGCAAATAGTGAATATACAGATTGTTAGCTGCAATTAGAGATGCAATATCAAGTAGAGCTGAAATGACTGTAAGGTTTGAGTTACCTCTATTGCGGTCACGGTGTCGAAGAATCGACAGAAAAATGAGAACGACTCACGAGGCCCTCCGCTGGCATCTCCCGTCGTACCTGTGCGAGTACGGCACAACAAGTGGTATCTCCACGTCTGGCTCTAGGGCGAGCCTTGGAAAATAGGCGTACACCCATATCTGTAGAAGGCGGAAGGATAACAATGAGTATATATCAGATGAATACAGATAATGTAATGCAGAAAGTGGATAATGTGTGTAGTGTACAGATAATGTAATACAAAAAGCAGACAATGTGTGTGGTGTACAGATAATGTAAAGCAGAAAACAGATTGTATGCAGTGCAATGTACGGTGTGTGTAGTATACAGGAAATGCGAAGCAGAAATGTAAAGTAGAAGGGTAGGACGTACCTCTCAGGCCCTCCAGTAGCCTCCTAGCAGATGCTCGCTCCAGTGAGAAGTGGAGCTCATATACCTGTATCGGACGTGAGACAGGTCCACCAGGGCGCTCATGAGGTAGAGCCCGACGGTGTTTGCCCGGTCGGCGAACATAGTAGTGCCAAACAGAAACATAAGGAAGCCCTGGGTACTCGGTCTCCTCGCGGGTCGTCGGCATCGTCCCTCTAAAATGATCAGCGAGCCATGTATATTGCACCATCCCTGATTGGGAGATGGGTGGGCAATTCCCTAGCAGGTAGATCTGAGCAGCCTTTCACTCGCCCATGTCTGTGTCGTAAGGACTCGGATGACCCCCTACCGCTATGCCGGTGAGCATTGAGAAGTCAAAGGGAGTCATCGTCATCTCCCCTGCTGTAGAGAAGTGAAGGGAATCAGTGGTATCCCACCACCTCTCTACTAAAACGCCCAGTAGAGGCCGGCTCGCAATGAGATGAGAGAGTCCCATACAAAATGCACCGAAGCTGGCCTCGTCGATAATGTGACGGACGGCGTTGGGAAGCTCCATATACCACTCCCTCGTGGAGGTGGTCCCGTATCCATGAATGAGATGTGAATCCCCCTATAAGCAGGACAAACAGATGCAAGGCAGTGTAAGAAATACAATGCAAGGGTATGTTCAGGACAAACAAATGCAAGGCAGTGTAAGAAGTACAATGCAAGAATGTGTTTGGGATGAACAGATGAAAGATAGTGTGAGCTATACAAGAAATGCAACCTACATTGTGAAAAATAAAGAAAAATGTATACCTCAGAGGCGCCATGGGATAAATGTGACTTCGGCTCGCGTTGCAGGAGGTCCTCCGATGCACCTCGCGCAAACCCCCTGAACTGGTGGATGCTATCAGGAGATAGCACGTGTACCTCAAGATGATACGTCGCTAGGTCGAACAGTCGAATATTGAGCGGCAATGGCTCAAACTCTGGATCCACCTCTATCCCTGGAGGAGCTCTGTCATGTGGGATGTCATTCGCCATCTCGAAGAAAAATGAGAGAATGGTCGAAAATGTGGAAAATGGGTGAGGAATGCCAAAAATCAACAAAAAGTCAACTCTAAGAGAAAAAATTGAAGAAAAGGTCAGGGCTCAGAAGAGAGCACTGAAATCAAGGATAACTCGAGGGAAACAAACCCCGAGTAGTGGAAGTCAAGAAGGAAGCACCGAAATCACTTTTTAATCAGTTCAAAACAGAGTGTGCAAAGAGGTTTTAGCGAATCGAACGTTTGTGGAATGTTTGAAAATGCGTATAAAGTGTGGATCGGAAGGAGAAAATGGTCTAGAATAAGAGAAAAAGGATTTTCGGGTTTGAGGTAGTGTGGAAATAGGGTTTGAAGCCCTATATTTAAAGACCCATGGTGAAATGCCAAAAATGCCCCGAATCTGCTATCAGTGGCCGATGACATCATTTTGTGGCTGATGGGTGGCTGGTGGCTTTCCCGAGTGTCCAGCAGGCCTCTGGTGCTCTCCTTGGATGTTGTTTGGTTGTTTTGTGCCTTGATCCCTCAAGAAAGTGCAAGGGAAGTACATTTTTAAAGCTCAGGTGGCCTCTGCGGAAGCTCCGAACTGTGTTTTCAATGTATGGTACTCAACACGAACGAGGTGTATCCTTTTAAATTCTTGCGGCTCCTCCGAGAGGTAGGTTGGAGGTTGCGATCAAGTCATTTTTACCGTGCACCGTTTTTGTCATTACACAAAGGACGTGCCTCTTTGTCATTGTATGGAACATGCCTTTCACTTGAGGTCTTGCATTGTCTCTTATTCGCATAGATGCATGCATCTTGTGTTTCCGCATAGAGCATGCATTTGTTAATCGAGCATGGAGCATGCATTTGTCACCTTTGCATAGAATATGCGCTTCTCACATTCGCATAGAACATGCTGTCAATCTTGCATGGAACATGTATTCTCATCTTGCTGTATCTGTTAAGTCTCTTTCTTATGCAAGCACAATATTGTATGTACGGTTCATTCAAAGCTGATGCAACCAGACAATATTGTATGTATGGTTCATTCAGAGGAACTCCAGGTAAGATCATTCCTATCCTTGGAGCCCCCCTTTTGGTTAGAAACACTTGGGTACGCCCGATGTTTACATCGCTCTCTGTTTTGGTTAGAAGTATTAGGTCGTATGCCCGATGTTTATACCTTGCTTTGGTTAGAAGCATTGGGACGTGTACACGATGTTTATACCACCCATTCTTTTGGTTAGAAGCATTAGGATGTGTGCCTGATGTTTATACCACCCCTTCTTTTGGTTAGAAGCATTGGGTCGTGTGCTCGATGTTTATACCTTGTTTTGGTTAAAGATACTCGGGTACGCCCGATGTTTATACCACCTCCTTTGGTTAGAAGCATTTGGAACGTATTCTGATGCTTATACCTTGCTTTGGTTAGAAACATTGGGACGTGTGCCCGATGTTTATACCATCCCTCCGGTTAGAAGCTTTCGGAATAGGTTCCGACGGTTATACCACTTTGTTTTGGTTAGAAACATTGGAACGTGCTCTGATGTTTATACCACCCTCCGGTGTTTGCACTGCTCTTTTTCCCTCTCGCGCGCGACGCATTAGGATGCTTTGGTTGAATGCATCTTGATGGATTCCAATGCTTATACCACTCTTTGTTTTGGTTGCATAATAGTTGGATGTGTTTCACTTGTTATCGTTGTTCTTTGTGATTCGGAGCCTTAGGATGTGTCCCTAGGTTCACACCGTCTCTCTCTTTGCATATGCCACGCGTTGGGATCTTGTTTCACGCCTCGGGTGTGCCCAGGGGTTATGTTGTTCTTTACCTTTCCTGTGTGATGCATAGTTAAGCTTGCATAATTTTCTTATATCCTTTCTGCATGAAATGTGGTTTGGTTCATGTTTACTTGCTTATGTACGTGTTTGCTGTAGCGTTTCTTTGCATAACATTTGCATCTAGATGTTTCGTTACAGTCTCATTACATGATCCTAAGTTATGTTCTGCATCGTGCATATCATTTGCATCTTGCCCTAGAACTATGCTGGTTTGATTCCTTGCAAAGGGATATGTAGGCAACCTGTGGGCACAACCGTTCTTTGTTTTGATTGCTTGTTTGTCTAAGTCTTCGACCTTGTCAAAAATAGGTCGTCTCTGGGCTTTGACATTCACTCCCGTCATTTCATGACTTCCGAGTTCTCTCAAAGAGGGGCAACTGTAGACACCCCATTTTTTACTATCCTTAAGACTTGGACGTCATCGTTTGAACACCCGATGATTGTGCTCGCTCGTGTTTGCTTTGAGTCCCTGAAGGTCTCGGCTGAGTGTCTTACCTTGGAGCCCCTGTTCCTGTCTATTTTGTGCTTGGTTGTGGGCCAAAAGCTTGTTACTTCACTTCTGGAGGAGAGGGTGACCTGTCGGCCATCCCCGTAGCTTGCCGACCATGACTTGTGCATGTCGACCACTAGTGGTGGCCGGTTGGCTATGTTGATGGCCAGTCGGCTACATTGATGGCCAATCGGCCATTGATGATGGCTGACAGCCATTTTTCTCCTTTTTCAGATATTTCTTTGCCAATTGTGCTAGCTGTTGTTCACTGATGCTCATCTCCATACACGTGTATAGAGGGATGAATACAAGCCTTTAGCTTGATTTTCTATATAAGGGGAGGTCTCTCCCCCATTTTAGGAGGTTAGACAATTTGGAGCAAATTTCTCTCTCTCTCTCTCTCTCTCTCTCTCTCTCTCTCTCTTCTTGTTTTATGCTTGAAATTGAGAATTCTCTACACTTTTGCACTAAGACCCTTAACCAAACACCTTCATCTTGGAGTTGAGGTCCTTTGAGGCTTGGTTTGAGCTTCTAAGGGTGGTTTAAGCTCAGAATTGTGGCTGTTTAGTGCTGTGCTTCAAAGGTTTAAGGCTTACCTCATTTAAGCTTTGTTTTAGTAGCTTGCTTGCCATCTTTTTTACTATTTTGACTGGTTTTTCAACCATAAAAAACTCTGTTTTTAAGGTTTCAAAATGGTGGTTTAAGTCTTGGTGAGTTAGGGGGTTGTCTCCTCCTTTTGCTCTTTGGCTTGTGAAGCCTTTTATGCCATTTCTTACGACCTTTAAATCAAACTTTTTGGGCCTTTAAACCATAGAAATTTAGAGTTATTTTAGTGGTAAAAAGTATGTTTTGAAGTCCAAAAATGGAGGGGTTAGCCTCCATTCCTTGTATCTTGCTTCCATGCCTAGTTAGCTTCACATATTAGCTTGATTTTGTAGCTTTTGTTAGCTTAGTTCAAGCATGTTTTAGGCTCTATTTTTGCATGTTTCAACTCTGTTTTGGGTTGGTTGGAGCATTTGTTGCTTGCTTTTTGTACTTGTAGTGCAATTGTGCTTACTAGTCTAGCATGCCTAATGGTTTGGCCTATTTTTGTAGCTTGTGTTAGCTTAACTTTAGCATGTTTTAGTTACTATTCTGGCCTACTTTAACTCTGTTTTGGGCTAGTTAAGTCCTTGGAGGCTTGTGTTGCATGGCTATAGTGTAATGGTCTTCACTAACTCATTGTTTTGAGGCTTTAAGCATGAAGTGTTTGAGTGGCTTGCATGTTATAGCATCATTTTACATATGACTTCAGTGTATATAGCTCTGTCAGACTCTCACTTATTTCACTCTTTTGTTGCTTTTGGGAGTTGTGTTTTGAGTCTTGTTTGCAAGCTAACATGTGAGCATGTTTTTCTAGCCTTTTGTGCCTCAATCTCAGCATGTTTTAGCCACTAATTTGGCATGTTTTAACTCTATCCAGAGCTGGTTTGGTTAGTTGAGCTTTGTGTTGCATGCTTATAGTGTTGTGACCTTCACTAGCTTAATGTTTTAGGCTCTTAGCATGTCTTGCATGTGTTGCTTGCATGATTTAGTGTCCTTTTACATGCCATTTCAGCATTGAAATATCTACAACCTCCCTCTATTCTTCACTTTTTACTTTGTTTTGAAAGTGGTCTTGAGCCCCTTGTTGGCTTGAGTGCGAAATTGAGGCTCTCAAGCCTAATGGTTTTAATCCTCTCTTGAAGGTTTCTACTAACCGACAGCATGAGGCCTCTTTCATGCTCAAGGTACTTGTGGTTTAAGCCCTCTTTCCAATTAGAGAACTCTCACTTTGGACTTAATTGGTTAAAGGACTAATCGGTAATGTAAAATGTGTAAATAAAATGAACCAAGTAAAACTTGAGCAAGAAAAGCATATTTGTGTTGCATTGCATGTGTTTGGATCGGATGTTAATCTAAACAGAAGAAAAATGGGACGTTTCATACACAAAGTGATGAAACGTGCCACTTTTCTTGGTCACCGACACCCTTGATCATGCGTGATACGGTGGTGGTCCTTTGAGTCTTATTTGTGCATTTATTGCCCTAGTACAAGCTTGGTTCTTTGGCCATCATGCATAGAAAATGCTTGGTTGATGGCTTGAGAGCCAAGAGCTATACTCATTTAAGCTTGAGAAATGATAAGAAGTGTAGCTGTACACACATTCCTTGAAAATGCTTTGTTTTGCCTCTGTTGCTCTCTGTTGCCGCAAAAGCAGAAGTCCAGAAAATGGGGTTGGCCGACTGGCCACTTGAAGTAGCCAACCGGCCATTTAAGGTGGGCATGACCACTTTTTGTGGCAAGCGCCACCAATGAATTTTTTTTCAAGTGTGTTCCTGTGTTGGAGCAGAGGCAATCTAGAAGTTGGTGCAATTTTCCAAGGTCAAATGAATGCAAATAGAGGCATCCGATGGCAAGGCACGAGCATTTTCGGGAGGAAGCAACCAAGCATGCATGCATCCCTTATCCCTCAAGGCCGTTTAAATTGCTTTACTAGTTAGTTAGCGTAGCTAATCATTCAATTCATTTTGTAATATTTTAATTAGCTTAGCATAGCTAGTTATTCAATTATGTTGTAATAATTAATTAGCTAGAATAGTTAATTTGTTCGTTTTGTAATAATTAGCTTAGCTTAGTCTAGCTTAGCTTATTTATTCGGACCCTCTTTTGCGAGGGTACAATGTTGTAATAAGCGTGTGTGTGTGTGTGTGTGTGTGTGTGTGCATGTCTTCCTACCCCACGTCTTTCTCCCTTTTATTTATCCGCTTTTAATGGTTAGATTAGGGATCATGTTTCGATTAGCATATATTATGCTTGCATGTTTGCATCAATCATTTGTCTTGCATGCACCGAGGCTCGGCGCATCATTCAAACTGTATTGTTTATTCAATACACTTCCTTGAATACGTGTTTCAAAGCATGCTATCAAAGTGTTGCAAATACCATGATTTGGTAGCCGAGCCTATTTCATTATTGCATATGTTGCATTAGGCATCTTAGCATAGTTAGGATCATGCATATTTCTAACTAGCTTTTGTTTTGGCTTAGAGTACTCAGTAAGATTTACGCTTTAGCACGCTTGCATGAGTGTGAGTGTTGCCATGTTTCACATGCTTGCCATAAGGCTATTTGCTTATGTGATTAATTGATTGCATGCCTGTGGATGAAGGCTTGGTTGCTTGAATTAGAACAATTTGGTGATTGTGAGTTTTAAGCCCACTTTGCGAAGTGGCAAATCATGTTTTAAGCCCACTCGAGGGTGGTAAATCCGTGTTTTAGCCTGCTTAGGGGTGGCAAATTCAAACCATTTTCGAAAACAAACATGAGTTGAATTTGTTCCAATTCTTGTAAGGTTTATAAAACAACATATCATGATTAGTAGAGGCCGATCTTTGATCAGGCGAGCGGGGGTGCTCATTTCAGGACCTTCCTTTCTCGTACCTAGGTTCCTGAGCCATGGTAACTTTGGTGATGACGGACACGTGGCCTTTGGCACGAGTCAGGGTTTCCTAAATTTTTCAAAAATAAAATATTTAGGTGGCAACTCTGTAATCTGGAAAAGCAGTTCAGTTTTGGCATTATTTGATTCAAAATCTGATTTTCCAAAATGATTTGCCGGATTGGACTCTTTGGTGTTTTTCAGTTTCACATTGCACTTTGTGAGATTATATTCAGAACCGTGACAAGTGTCCGAACTGTGGGACTAATTCAAGCTCTCCGAAAGGGGGGCGCGAAGAAACACCAGTCCACATAGAGGCGCCGACTCGAACCCTTGTTTTGTCAAGCCAGCTATTGTAACTCATTGCGAGGTTCTAAACTAGCATGTGTCAAGGCTTCTTGGGTGATTCAAGTTCACCCTTTTGAGTTTGTTAAGTGAAAAGAATGTTCTAAGACTGTTTTTGATGATGGGATTAATTCCCTAACTCGTATTTTGTCTTGTATTTATGTGTTTATGGGCATAAATGGCTATGTATATGAAAGTTTATTTCCATTTAGGTCCTTCAAGTTTGTTGGACATTATCTTATTATTGATTGGCTTCCGCCAGCCCCTTTATATTATATTATTGTCATTATTGTTCAGCAGGCATTTGGTAATCATGGATTACTAGCCGGTTACGACGCTAAACCTATAGGGGCGGGTTTGGGTCATGAAAATGGGAGCCTCAAGCATTTTTCTATGAGTATATATATTTTTTAAATTTTATTTTTATACCTAATATTCCCATATCCTTATTCTGAATAAACATGGAGCATTGTTCGAAAAAAATTGGCTCTAATTTCATTGCCGCTTGCACCAACTCTAGTTCTCTCCCCACTCATTCTCTCTCTCGTTATGGCGCCACAGATGACAACACCTGTGTGGGAGAAACTCCCTCCGGCATCCAGGGAACCATTTTTCTCTCTTCTCTCTCCCTCTCTCCCTCATTCTCTAGCTTCGTGCGACTCTACCCTGTTATTATCGCAGCTCTCCCTCTCCATCTTGGTGCGACTCATGTCCCATTACTACTGGTGAGAGCTCTCCCGCTTATCTTCCTAACTCATCTCACTCCTAGAGATGTGCTAGAAACGATGATACCCTTAGATCGAGATGGGCTGAGGGGCGGTGGAATAAATCACCCCAATGTCCACGCCATTGCTGCTTTGACCCTACTTTCGGCCGCCGCAATAAAGCTACATTCGGATGCTACTCCTCTTCATCTACTGGTTCAACTTTTCACTTGTATATAGCATAGATTTATAGATTTGCAGTTTTTTGTAGGATAAAGATGCGAAAAGAAAGGTGTTCATATGTGTATTATTTGTTCGAACTTATGCCAAATCAACAGATTTGAGTTTCAAATAATGAGAATTTATCTCAATGATTTCAATTGCAACACAAGCCTACATACTTATTTAAATGCCATAAGAGTTTTTGTTTTGATTGCTAGGCTTAATTGCTTTAGGAGTTGGAATTGTATTATTTAAAGTTTATACATGTATGTATGTATGTATGTATGTAGGCAATTTGGAACATGAAGAGTGATACTATAATTATTATAAAAATGTTTGATGGCTTTTATTTTGAATAAGTGACATGTTGATGGTCAGTGAGATTTTGATGGTCTGGTTTATTTGACACTATTTAGTATCAAATGCAAATGAGGATAAGGAAGTTTGTGAAACCAAAAGACCAAAAGTTAGTTAGGAATGATAATTGTTACAGTTTTACTATATTGTTAATTAGAATGTGGTTAGTAGTTGTTAGGTTAGGTTAGTTTAGTTAGGATACAACTGATGTATATATACTCTGTTACATTCAAAAATGAAGTCATAAACTTTTGTAACTACTGCTGAGATTTAATTTTGAATACCCTGGTACTAATTATTAATGAAAACCTTGCTTTGTGCTTTTGAAAATGTAGACCATGTGTCATTTATCAATAATGTAGTTGTAACTCAAGCACCGGAGCATTTGCCTCATCTTTTGAAAATGCTTTAGGTGAGAGGTAAGGTGTTGAATGAACTCCCTACAGCTTAAATTGTGAGGTGGAATCATTGCATTGGACATGTTTCGAAATGAAGATAGTTTTATTTTAAATAGATAAAAATGGATCATAAAACAACCTAGAAAGCAATTGATATACTTTGATCCCTCAACTCATTTAGTTGTACCTCTAGAGTCAATGTATCCCTCATACTAAGAGCAAAATAGAAAATGTAATTGTGGTGACCACGATCCAAGAGCCAAGACCCCAGAGATGTGCCAGAGACAATGATGTCCTCAAATCGCATCAAATCTCTTGTTTAGGGTTTTATTTTTTGTCAATTTACGCTTTTTGGTTTTTCGATTTCTTCATGTTTTTGCTTGTTTGTTGTTATTTTGTATATTATGGTTCTATATCTTCTGGTTTGATCTTGTTTTTTCTTCTTCTCTTTACTTCTTCATTGTTAATTTGTGTACTTTGTACTTGTTCTTTGCATTCTATACATATGTTTCAATTGCATTGCTTAGTTATTTTGTATTTTTTTTCTTTGCAAAAAAACTCAAAAATCATGCTTTGTATAGAAGCTTGTTGAAGTGTACGATATTTTTTTCTTCTCCTTTGTTTTTGTTACATTAATTTTTTGGCTACATCAACATAACTTGTGTGTTTTTATAGCCTTTGTTCATTTAGGTTTCAAAGTTGTTGGTAGCAGAGCTCTAAGCAAAGTAGTTATTTATTTATTTTTTTAATAAATTTGCTGACCATTATTTTTTTATCAGATATACTGATCATTATTAAAATGCTTCAAAATGTTATAAATTTTGAGTTTGTGATGATGAAATTCTATGATATTTGGGGTATTTCATATCTATCTGATATATTAGAAGCAAGAAATACATACAAACAGAGTTTCTATAGCATTAGAATTTTTTAACTTGGCCAATTCTTTTCAATCCATTGAAATTGTACTTCAACCATCTCATAATTCATTTCAGTACTCATCGAAAAGAATTATTGATATTATGTGATAACAATCTTTGAGTACAGGGATGAGAATCAAAGGAACGACGAAAGCAACAACTATAGAGAAAAAAGTTGTAGCTTGCTGATAACAACTACTTAGTAGTGTTTGCAAAAGTCTTGGTGGTTTTTGTGTAAAAGTGTTTGCATCAGGTGGTAATTCTTTACATTTTTTATTGTCTATTTTTTTTTTTAGATTGTCCAGTCCACATTTTTCATTTGCAATTCTATTTCTCCTATATGTTAAGGATGTGTTTGGTTAGAGGATTTGATGAGAAAAATGGAAAGGGAAAGAGAAATTAGGAAGAAAAGGAGATAGAATTAGGATTCAAATTCTAAGCTATTTTGGTTGAGTTGGGAATTGGAGAAAGAAAAGAGCTCAAGTGAACCCAAAAGACAAAAAGTGAGATTGCATTTTTCTCACTTGTTTTTTCCTTGTGTTTTCCATTATAACCAAACAAAAAGTGGGATTTTGGGATTGAATTTCCTTTTACTTTTTCATTTCTCTAATCAAATCCCCTAACTAAACATAGCCTAAATGTCATTAGTTAAAAACATGTATTTGGGACCGTTATCAAAATTAACTCAGAATTTATTAAAAGACTTATAATTTTCCTAAATCATTTCTTTAAATTTATGCTGAAGTAGTTCAACATTTATTAGTTGATGACTTGTGTTTGTTTTAAATTAATTTATACATTTTTAAAAAATTCCATTAAAAAAATAGTCAAGTTTGTGTTACATACAATATAAAACTTGTTTGGAATTAGTTGATGGACATTATTCATTCATGTGCTTTGTCCACTTACATTTTAGTCATCAGATTCTGATGGACAAGCTTCTTGGTTAGTATATTATGTTTATATATTAATTTGGTAGAAAATTTATTCTTCAACTAGGGTAGAATAAAAAACTACTTTTGATATTTAGGCACAAAAGGCCCCGAGAAAATAGTGAAATATGCAGGTAAAGGCTTGGGAAATAGCACAAACACCTTGAGACAACGCAACATAAGTTGTGAAAACTTACGGAACAAGCACGTGGCTCCGCATTGGAACAAGCACGTGACTCCTAGTTTGAAAACTACTTTGAATTATATATTTTTCCAACACTTAAGCTTGAAAATAAGCCATTGAGGGACAAAATAGTGAAATATGAACAACAAGGCCCGGGAAACATCATGAACATCTCGAGAGGAACCAATGTAAATTGTGAAAACTTATAGAACAAGCACGAGACTCCAAATTTAAAAACTACTATGAAATTTGTAAATTTCCAACACTTATAAGCCATTGAGGGGAAAAATCGTTAAATAGGCACGAAAATGTCTAGAAATTATCATGAACACCTTGGGAGGGATCAACATAAGTTGTGAAAACTTATAGAACAATCATAGAACTCTCGGTTGGAAAACATTTATGCTTAAAAATAGGCCGTTAGGGAGCAAAATCTTGAAATAGTTGTTAAATGGCCCGGAAAACATCATGAACACCTTGGGAGGAACTAAGGTAAGTTGTAAAAATTTACAGAACAAATACGGTAAATTTTGGTTTGAAGTTTACTTTGAAATTTTCATTTTTTCTCTTCTAGGTTGCATATTAACATATTTAATGAATCACCTTAACCTTTTGTTGTTGTTGTTGTTATTTTTTTTAAATGGTAGATTGGAGATGAATGAATTTGGTAACCTGCATAGTAAGAGCTTTTTGTTGATATTACCAGACACGTATCCATCACAGTGTAGTTGTACTTTTTGTTGATATTACCAAACATGTATTTTGACTATGTTGTCGTGTCTTATGATTATATTGTGATGGATCTTATCTTTTTGTTGATACTGTCAAACATATATTTTGATTATGTTGTTGCTTTATGCAAATGAACAGGTTTTTGTAATGATCTGTAATGGATATTATCTTAACAGGTCATTAAAATGCACAAGTTATTTTGATTGTGATGTCGTAGTTTTTTTATTTTATTAGAATAGATGTTATAGTTTGGATGTTATATATTAATTTCTTGATACTATGAGACATGTATTTTTCTTATGTTGTTTTATAAAAATAAGCAGTTTAATTTTATATTGATTTGTATTAGATATTTTATTGAATAGATTATTAAAATGAACAGGGATTGTTTATTGAAAAATATATAAAAAAAAAATTGCAAATAACCCCTCCTACACAATTTTTAAAAGTTATTTATTATTGGCGACGAAAAAAAATTGTCACTAAAATTTTCTAATCCTAAAAAATAATTTCGTCACACATGTTCAGTATTTCGTCACTAAATTGAAATATTTGTTGACAAAAATTTTCATCACTGAAGGGTTTTTTTTTTTTCCTTTTTTTTTTGTTGCTTTTTTTGGTAATGAAATATTTTCGTCACCCAAAACAAATACAATAAATTTTTATTTAGTTCTAGTTATAAAATGGACGTTATAGGTGACAAAATATTTAACATTTAGCGACAAAATGTTTTGTCACCAAATACCAATAATAGGCACAAAAAAAAAATAGAATTTCGTCATCAAGTACTTTTTGCGACGACTAATAGACAATGAACGTGGTGACAAAATTATTTCGTCACAAATCAATTTGGTAATGAAAATTTCACTATTGGAGACGAAGTGATTTTGTCATTAAAGAACTGTGGGTGCTGATTTCTGACCACACTGTCAAACAAGAACTCATCAGGAGAGCACATGCAAAATAGATCATGCTCGAACAACCTGCCACAGAAAGATAAGACTCCGGCAGTGATTCGTCCACCGGGGGGCACTCCGACGATCAGTCAGTGCTCTGTTGTCTCTCAAAGATAGTAAATAGTGCTTAACTCACAAGCCAAAATACAAAAAGCATACCTTAGACTCTCAAGGGTGCCATACTTTTATAACCAGTACTAACCTGATCCATGTAGAATCCTAGCTTCAATCGACTCTAGCTCAATGCTCATCTTTGATTTTTAGCCAGATAGAGATAAACTCCCTAAGAGCTTTATCTTTATCTAAACTGAGGTCCTCCCCCATTCTAGGACTTCTGTCCCTTATCCGTTCATCTCAGATTCCTGTATCTTTGCAGATAACCTCGGCCTAGACAAGATCACCTCGGCACCATGACCAAGACACGTGGCACCTCGGCTGACACTTCGATATCACCTTGGCCAAGTGTTGTCATTCACAAAATATGTCCCCACAACTGCCCCTAGGTTCTATTACCTAGGCAACCTGAGGTGATGGAACCTATATCGTTTGTTGACATAGCACGCCGACTAAGACTTACTCTATCCTTTATGATCGAGATCATCCCTCATCGGCTATATATGACCAAGACTCTGCAGCTTACTTTATCAATGATGAAGAATCAAGAACCAAGTTCTTCAAGTTCCTTAACCGAGATCGCTCCTCTAGCCGAGGTTTTTATTTCATTAAATTAAGAACTCCAAAAGTTCTATTTGCACATAAACTGTCACGCACGATTTTCTCAACCGTTTTATCTACGCGTCCTTTTCTCATTGATTCGTACCTGACACGCGCCATCAGGTCGCATCGCTTCTGCGTAAGCTACCTAATAGATACGTCGTCCAAGGCATACCATTATGGTTTGCCATCTTTTCGTATTTTAACAAAACATCTCCCTCTCTCTCTACCTCTTCACTTTACATTCTTGCCTTCTTTCTACGTTTCAATATTTTCTCTCTTAACAAATCGTCTACATCCATTGTTGTTTTCGTCGAGCTCTCTATAACTATACTCCGTTCAGCTCCTTCAGTGAAGCTTTCACCATTCTACTCCACTTATTTCTGTCGTTGACTCCGGCGAACCTCAACCTTGGACCCAACTGGTGAGTTCTTTGTTCTTTTTCAATTTTCAGTTTCAATCTTCCATGATTTTGAATACGTTTCCCCCTTCATCATCTGTCCATTTTTTGCTCTTGAATCACTTGGGTGTAAAACATGCTTTCTTGTGATTCTATGTTGTTCAATCTGTCTCTAGATCTATATGTGCACACATGAACTGTTCACATGATGTTTTAGCAATTTTGCCACTGTTCTCTGGCATTTTGCACATCTGCACATGCTTACACAGTGATCGTGAATTTCTGCTTGTTTTCTCGAGGCTGAATCATTACTATTTTCTGTTTTTCTTGCTTATTTCTAGATTCTTGCCATTGATTCTCTGTTTCCATATAGATTTAGGTTTGGGTTTTGATAGACAAATCACATACTTACGAAAATTGAAACAAACTCCCCTAGATCTTGAAAAACCCTTGGCCCAGTTCCTGTTTAGGGTTTTAGCTTAGGTCCTTTAAACCCACATCAACCAATCTCCTCTGAAATCTTGCACCTTCCTCCTTTAGTCGACATTATGGGAATATTCAGGTGGTGGGTAGATACCCCTGAGAAACTTGAGTACTTTAGGAGAGAGTTCTCCATCCCAACCGACATCCATCTTAGGTTGGCTGGGGAGAAGGACTCCATCATGCCTGATGGGGATTCCATGCCCTTCCCAGTAGTGGCCTTTATAGAGTGTGGACTCCGGTTCCCTTTAGACACCCTTTTTCGACAAATCCTTCATTATTACAAGCTCAACCCGATGTAACTGGCCATTAACTCCTATAGAGTCATTAATGGTATAATTGCTCTAACTAGCCAAGAAAATGCTAGGATAACACTAGCCGATATCCAATATTGTTATACCATGTGTGGCCTGAAATTCAAAAAAGGCTATGTCTATTACCTCAAGCCGAGATCCACAGCCTACAAACTCATAACCGACTAGACTCCAACAAAGGTGCTGGAGATGATTATTTCATCATCTCGGGCAACTGGGAGTTATCAGCTGATGACGGCCTCCATCTCTATCCTTTGAGCCGAACAATGTTTAAAGAGAGTGATGGTAAGAGCCAAGTGTCAGTTTTTCTGCTTTTAAGTCTTATCACTTTATTCCCTTTATATGTTCTAATGTCTAAATTTTGTACTTGCAACTCTCTCTCAGCCATCAAAAGATTTTCACAAAACCTTCTTCCCCGGCAAAGACTTTAAGAGGCTGTTGGGCCTGTCAGTTGACCAACGCAAAGCCCCCCTACTGCTCAATTATATTTCGACATACAAATCTGCACTGCCAGACGTCGCTAAAAAGAGCAAGTCTCCACCTTTAGCAACAACTCCCCCTGTCATTTCATCACCACAGCCTGACCAAGCCTCAACTTTTGATCTAGCAGAGCAGCCATCAACATCTGCTCCACAACTGATTCCTCCTGCCCAGCGCCAATGCCGACGCCGAGCTCCAATCTCTACTCCTGTCAGCAGAACTCGTAGCCGAAAACGCCAATCCTTTGAGGTGTCGGCTTACGATCCAACAAGCCTACCTACTGCACTACCAACAATCTGTTTTAGTACCAAGGTCACTGTCGTCGCCACCGCCGAAGAAATGGGTCGTGCAAAGATCACTCTAGATGACCTTTTAGCTGACATCCTGGGGGTGGTGTCAATGCACTCCTCCAGTCATTCCTAATCGCAACCAAAACCCAAGGCAAAGAGCGTTAAAAGGGCCAAGGCCAAGCCCAATGCCACTGAGGTGGAGTCAGAGGACACAATACCCATCTCAAAATTGGCCGAAGTAGAGAAGTCGGTCGAGAAGAGGCCGGCTGAGGCCGAGGCAGCATCGACCAACCCCAAAGAAAAAGTGAGGTCGATGGGTCTTTGAGCCTTCTGGGTTTTGCGCCGATGCTCCTTGGACACCGACTGTCAACGTTGGAGATCGTCCCCTTCTTGCCGGAGATAGTGCCCTCGACAGTTTGGAATTTGGAGCCACCATCTCCACTGCCGTTCTTCTCCCAGTCGACATCAATTGGATGGTTGAGCTCTCGGAATATGAAAACAATGCAATGATGATACAGCATTGTGTCTTGGTAAGTCTTGTAACTTCTTATTTAACTTTTAGCTCTGGCTTTCATGCTTAACTAAGTTCCTTTGCACTGTTGCAGGCTATCCAGCAGGGTCACTTCCTTGTAGTCAAAACCAATGAATTTAAAAAGGAACTGACCCAAAAAACTAAGGAGACAGCTAAGCTACTGTCCTCTTTGAACAAAGTCGAGGCCTGTATCCGAGGCCTTTTTGACCAGGCCAAGGTTACTGAGCTGGCCCTAAAAAATGCCGAGGACCGTGCCAAGGTTGTAGAAAATATAGCTGATCGACTAAAGTAGAGCAAAAGAGGCCAAAGAGAAAGAGGCCGAAGCCCAAACCGAGCTTCAAATGGCACTAGCTACGAAGGAGGCCGAAATCAAGGTGGCCGACGAAAAGGCCTACGTCGAGGGGGTGGCCAATGTACATGACAAGTACAAAAAGCAAGTGAAGCATGCATGCAACATGGGTTATACCCTTTGGTTGGATGGCGCCTACTGAAGAGTTAGTAGTCCCTAAAGGTTCGCCATTGTGCGATGCTAGCCAACTTGTTTTACCACTCCCCTTACTCCAAGCTAGTCCAGGGCGAAATTTGAGACAAAGGAGGATGTCAAGCCAATAAGTCTAGTGGAGTTGGTCTTCTTTGGGCCAAGTCCTAACTTCTGAATGAGCAAGTCCTAGACTTGACTCGGGATGAAAAGACGAGGTCTCAAAAGTGCCTCCCCAAGAAGACTACGTCCAGGGTGCATACTGCCAAGAAGCGCCTCGATCAAACTCTTCTTGAGATTGATCTTGAGATCGAGGTGACAAAGGTTGAGAAGATCTCCCGATTGTCTTACGAGCGTGAAACCCGGCCAATAATGATCTTTGAATAGTCTACTTAGAAGCTTTTCCTTATTTCTACTCTGTGATAGTTCCTGCTGTAGTCTTTGCAACAATGTTTAAATTTCAATCTAGCTGATGTGCCCTTTTGTACTCAAACAAGTTTACCTTTTGAATGCAAATCTGATTTCTCTTTCAAAGTGTTGTATGCCTTCCTTTCTCTCATGTTTGTTTACCACTTTCATACTTAGAATAATTTGGTATGTCTTCAAAGTACACCTTAATTGTGCAATCTCCTCGGCATAAAGTACCTCGGATACATCTTCTGATTGTTTATCTTGGCCTTGGCTTAACACTTAAACATATTTTGAAATATTTTTTACAATTGTTGTTTCTTTAAACTTGCCACTTCACTCTCACTTATTGTCTTCCATCAAGACTTCTGTCTTCTATCATTCCCAAGTTTTGGCAACTTGGTCATCTAAATAAATCACGATAAATCGAGTATCGTTTTCAATATAACCTCGGCTAATTTCAACTTGTAAATTTTTTTGAAATTTCAACAAGTGTTAAATTTCAACAAGTCCAAAGCACTTCAAAGTTTTAAGCTCATCCAGCCACGAATGGTTTTATGCTCATTCATCATTCTCCAGCTCCTTGCCCCCTAATGTGAACCTAAGTTTCACTTATGTTCACATTAAACACATATAGTCTTTCGCGGAAGTCGAATTCAAACAAAGACTAGCTGAGGTTCTCAACCTTGGTTTCTTTGTTAATGCACTTAGTTCTATTCCAAGTTTAATTCTGCCAACGTAGCAAGTCTAATTTCAATTCAACTTAGTTCAACTCTATTATATGCAAGTATAATTCAACTCTGACATATAATAAGTCTAAGTTATTTGTCATGTTTCAATCAAAAACATCGCCAACTTAGTTCAACTATATTATATGCAAGTATAATTCAACTTTGTCATATAATAAGTCTAAGTTATTCGTCATGTTTCAATCAAAAACATCGCCAAAGGACTGGTCAGTCCTATTATACAAATTTCACATTCTTAAAAAGTCAGGCTAAAAATTTTATTACTACCTTGGCTAAGAAAATTATGACATAAATTTCGAAAAACAAAAAAGTCTAATGATAGAAAAATTTTAAGTTGCAAGTGTTCCAGGGTCTTGGAAACTCTTTGCCTTCACTGTCTTCAAGCTAATAAGCCCCATTGCCGGCAACCAGGATGATTCTTTAAGGCTCCTCCCAATTTGGGCCCAACTTTTCCTCCCTTGGATCGTTTTTGTTGCCGACCACTTTCTTTAGTACCAAGTCCCCAACTTTGAACTTTCTTGGGTTGTCCTTTTTATTATAAGCCCTAGGAAGTTGTTGCTGGTATGCCCCCGGTTGAATTGCTGCTCTCTCATTTTTCTTCTTAAGTAGGTCTAGATCTCGGGCCAAGAATGCCTCATTAGTCCCATTCTCTACTCCTTGGGTTCTGATCCCTGGGATGCTGGCTTCCAGTGAGATAACTGCTTCTGTGCCATAAGCCATGGAAAATGGGGATTCCCTAGTTGATCTTCTCGGCGTAGTCCGATATACCCAGAGTACATCAGGCAACTCTTGCACCCATTTTCCCTTTGCTGCTTCCAGCCTCTTCTTGATCCCATCCAAGATATTCTTGTTGGATGCTTCTGCCTGACCATTACTCTAAAGGAAACTTGGGTGGAGTAATAGTTCTTGATTTTGTACTTTGCATGAAGCTTTTGATTAGCTTCTTGTCAAATTGTGTACCATTATGCTATTATTGCCCTTGGGATCCCAAACCTGGTGATGATGTTTTTCCATATGAAGTTCTTCACATCAATATCTCTAATCTTCGCAAGAAGTTCAACTTCTACCCACTTTGTGAAGTAATCGGTTGCTACTAGCAGGAACTTCCTTTGTCCAGTTGCTTGGGATAGTTGTCCAACAAGATCCATGCCCCACTGGGGCAATGGCCAAGGGCTGGACACTGGGTTCAAATCTGCTACTGGTTGATGTATTAAAGGCGTAAACCTTTGACACTTCTTGTACTTTCTAACATATGCTTCAGCATCCTTCTGCATGTAGGGCTACTAGTACCCCTGAGTAATGGCCCTATGAGCAAGTGATCTGCCCCTAGCATGGTTTCCACATACTCCTTCATGTATTTCATACAAGAAGTCTTCAACTTGGGAGGGATGCACACATCTCAAAAAGGGACGATAAAAGACCTATACATGAGAGATGTCCTTCCCTTGCTAAACCTCATGACTTCAATCTGGTCTTGTGTGCTTCTTTGCGATCATCGGGTAGCTTCCCATCTCTAAGGAACATTACTATTGCATCCATCTAACTTGGGCCCATTTCCACACGCATTGCTTCGTACTCTGTGATCAGTGGTTCGACACTTGGGCCTGACAAATAATCAACCATTATTGTCCTTGCCTCCCCTGATTTCATTGCACTAGCCAAGTTAGCCAAGGCATCGGCATGGCTGTTGTCACCTCGGCTAACTTTCTTTGTCTTTCGGCAATCCTGAAACAAGGCTAGTAGTCTAACAACCTCTTTGACATTGGCTATCATTCTTTCATCTTGGGCTACATACTCGCCTGTTGCCTGGTTCACAATAAGCTGGGAGTCATAGAAGACCACCACTTCGTCAGCTTCCATTGATGCTGCCAACTTCAATCCTGCGATCAGTGTTTCATAATACCTTCATTGTTTGAGGCTTTAAACCCAAGCCAAATACATTATTCTAGCATCCAACCATCTGGCGATACTAGCACTACTCCTACCCGCGCTCCTTGATGCTTTGAACTCTCATCAATAAACAGAAGGAAGGAGTCATCGATGTAAATATCGTAGGGTTTGAGTTTCTCTTCTTTCTTCTATTTCTCTTTGTGGCATTTTTCATTTCCAGCTGGGTCTCTTCTTGCCCTCCTGGGCATCCTAAGCCGCAGCTCACCGAAACCCAACTTGGGATGGCACTTGGTGTGAACTCGGCCACGAAATCAACTAGGACCTGGCCTTTGATTATTGTTCTAGGTTTGAACTCTAGAAAGTCGTATTGGCTAATACTCTTGCCCAGCCACCTACCATGTTAGATATCCTTCTTGTGGGGACTTCAAGTGCTCGGTCAATACCACAATCTTATGGGCTTGGAAATAATGGTTCAACTTCTTGAGGCCATCATTAAGGCCAATGTTAATTTCTCCGGTCGCATAATATCTTGCCCTTTGTTCTTCATTCTCTTCTCTAATTATCACACTTTTCAATGCATGCTCTGAAGCCAAGTACAAGAATAGCTCCTCTCTGAGTCTTGGTTTGAGAAGGCTGAGTTGTGGTCGGGAATCTCTTCAAGCCGACCAAGGCGACTTCGCATTCTTCTATCCACAAGAAATTTGTGGCCTTTTTCGACTGACTAAAAAATGGTTTACACTTATCTGAACTTCTGCTTACAAATCTGTTCAGGGCTATGGCCCTTCCAGTCAATATCTGCACTTGTTTTGCCGACGTTGGGCTTTTCAAATCTAGGATAGCCTTAATTTGATCTAGGCTTGCCTCAATGCTCCTTCTGGTAACCAAGTATCCTAAGAACTTACGGACCCACTCTAAATGCCTGTCGAAGCATTGGTGAACCAATACGTTCTAAGGATCTCAAAAACTGCCTTCAAGTTGGCCAGATGGTCCTCAAGTTCTTTGGTCTTCACGACCACGTTATCAATGTATACTTCCACTGTTTTGCCAATCAGATGTTTGAAAATCTTGATCACTAACCTCTGGTACGTTGCTCCTATATTTTTTAACCTAAAAGGTATCACTCTGTAGCAATATAGCCCTTTTGAGGTGATAAATACAGTCTTCTCTTCATCAGGGGGTACATTACTATATGATGGTACCCCCTGTAAGCGTCTAGGAAGCTCATCCTTCCATGCCCTGAAGTGGCATCCACTAATTGATCGATCTTGGGAAGCGGGAAACTATCTTTGGGACAAGCCTTGACCGGTCGGTGAAGTCCACGAGACCCTCCACTTCAATTCTTCTTTTCACAACAAGTGTTTGACAACCAAGTAGGCTAATTTACCTCGCGAATGGCTCTGGCCTCTAACAAGTTGTCCACTTCTTCTTCGACTGCCTCCACATGGACCAACGTCGACCTCCTTGCTCGCTAAATAACAGGTTTGGCCGACCTATCTACATTTACTCTATGACAAGTGACCTCAGGATCAATGCCAAGCATCTTGTATGGCGTCCAGGAAAACACCTCCATGTTTGCTCGCAAGAATGCTTCTAACTCCCTTTCCTCCTTCTTGGCCAACCTAAGCTGAGGAGGAAGAAGCGCTCTCCATCCCCTTACTAGACAAGAATTTTTTTTAAGGCTTCCTCACTTTTGTGGGCTGGCTCTTTACCGACGTCATCCAGGACCTCTATGTCCTCGTCCTCAATTTCTACTATCTCTGCCTCTCGCACGTTGTAGGTGGATTTCATCACTGCCATGGAGTAATTCTTTGCTTCAGCACTTTAATCCTCTAACCTCCTCAATTCCATGTTACGGCTGAGGAACCGCAATAACTAGTCACGGTGTTGAGAAGCTTGACCCTCATTAATAGTGCAATATGGCGCTTTCCAAGATAACGCATTGTGAGGAGAAGGTGTATCAATTACAGAACTCATGGCGCTTACTTTCTTGGTGCACTGCTGACACCTCCGAACCTGTGCTCCTAGGGGCCATGTTGGCGTTCTATTGAAACCGACCATTGGGTGGCTTTGTTGATTGCTCCAAATCCCATCTCGGTGAAATTTGGGCTCCTCGTAACAGCCTCCCGGCGCCACATGACGTGCTCACAAAGTGCCTTGGTCCCGATCAGAATCGCCTTACTGGCATTCTCCAATCTTGAGGAATATCACCCGGAGCATACGTTGTGTGGATCACGCACCATGTATCTAGGTTGGCTTCAATAAAAGACACCATTTGGTCCACAGGTACTCACTCTGCTCCTAGGCCTCTTTTTATGAACACGATACACATCTTTGTAAAGTGTTTCACTTACTTCTAAGTCTCCACTACGTTACCTCCCATTCTCATTGACGCTTTGGGTGAATCCATTGATCACTTGAGGTCCGTCTACCTTCTTGGGTTAACTTGTGGAGTGCGCCAGTGAAAGTAAGTGTTGCTTTGGTGCACAGGGCAGCCTTGTTTTGCTCTTCCCTTACTAGGTCCTTAAGTGACCTTACCTTACGAGATCTTCCAGATGTGTCTTTGGGGCTCTACACCCCTAAGTTGAAGTACCTGCTTACATTACCATGGGTTATAGTGCAAAGGCCACGGTGCTTACGAAACTTCTTCCTATGAATTGGCAGAATCTTCTCTAGTGCTTTATAGTAAAGGTTGGTTCCTAATCCTTTCTAGGACTTTATCGTAAGCAGGATCGGAACACTATGGTGGCCCTGCCTATCGGCCCTCGGTCCATTTCTTGCCCTATTAAATTTTGTAACCCCCACCTCGATCTTGGCTTTTGGTAGGCCGTTCCTCTTCTCTTGCTTTACTTGTATTTTGTTCCCAGTGTAGCTTCTTCCTTACGCTCTAGCATACTTTCTCTTATCACAGCCATGAGTTCCTCCATTACTTTTTTGGCAGCGTCTTTGCGATGATGACTTTCAGAAAGTAAGCAGGGTCGTCGTTCAAGTCGTTCTTAAAAGATCTGTTGCCAACTCTTGGATTGCTGTAGTGATTACCTTTAAAAACCTCATAATACCTTTGGCACAAGCCACAAGAAGCTTTCATCCTCGCCAATTCTCGGAGCCATTAGAAGGTCTACCCGCCAATAGCTCTGATTTGTTGTAACAAACCTAGCCTACTGAAACATTCGGCGAAGCCTTCCCAATATTTCACAGAATTCCTTTCGAGCAACCCTTGTGAAACCAATCGATCTGGAAATTCTCCAAGGGATGAGAGAACTTTCCTTGGCAGAAACAACGGTTCATTCCCGAGTATATAAGGTGCCATTGAGTTTCAAATACAAGCCAACATGAAAATTAGAGGATTGGGTACAAAATACAGAATCTCGGCATATGAGACCTTTTGGGCCCTCAAACATCGACTTCACTTTGAGAACAAACGTTCTAAACTTGACGGAGATGTGACCTCGGCATCTTGTCCTTCCTCTAGAGTAGTCCTCAAGTCTTCCTTAGTCCATCAGGCTCGTTGTCATGGATTTCATCCTTTTGGTTGCACTACTTAGGTATCATTTGAGTCCTCTTGGACCTCTCTCCATTTATGATGTCAAAAGCAAGCTCCTTTAAACACGATGTTCATACTTGGCATGAGGAGTCTCAGGACTATTCTCTATCGATTCCTTCTCTCAGCGTCCGAAATTTGGTAAAGATATCCCTTTGCCTAACATTCTTTGAGGTAGAGGTTCCTTTTCTACCCCCCCTTCTGGAGGCATAAATTCTTGTATTTGGAATCCAGTACGTGTCCTCCGAAGGCAGTGTAGTTGCATGTGTTCAATACTGTATCCTTGAAATTGACAATGTGGGTGCAGTCACTTGGTTGTTTGCCATCCTTCATCTCACTTGTCCTTTCTCGGGGCACCTCTTTCTACTCTTAGAGTCACTTTGGTTGTAATACTCGCTTTACTGGGGCATCTCCCTTTTGGCGATGTCCTTTTCTAGGATTCTGCTCTGCGTGGTACTTCATTCATGTCTCTTCTACATTAGGATTGGCATGTTTGCCCTCACCTAGAGATCTTCAATCCTTCATCTTCTCTTGCCCGTCATTGGCCATCTATTCTCCTTTAGAACCACAGACGAGCAAATTATGGGGTTGATTCTTCTGCTGTCAAGCGAGACCTCGATGGGAAACCTGATAGAATAGATCATGTCAGAACAACAGATAAGACTCGGTGGTGGTTCGTGCCCAGAACACTACGATGATCAAATCGATTACTCATTATCTCTCGAAGATAGCAAATAGTACTTAACCGAGCGAATAAAAAGCGTACCTTAGACCCTAGAATTGCCTTACTTTATAACCAACACTAAATGTCCCGGTCTGTAGAGCCCACAAACTGTGGACTCTAGCTCAATGCTAAATCATGGATTCCCGGTGATCGAAGATAAACTCCTAAGAGCTTATCTTTATCGGGGTGAGGTCCCTCCCCATTCTAAGACTTCTGTTCATATCCATTCATCTTAGTTCGATGTCTCACTTCAGATAACCTCGGCTAAGTACCTCAGCGCCATGACTGAGACACGTGGCACCTCATTCTTTGCTTTGGTGTCACCTTGGCCGTCATTATCATTCACAAAATATGTCCCCACAAGAAACATTTTGTTGCCAATTAGGTTGAGCATAGCCTAGTCTCTTGAGAAATTGAAGAAAAAGCCACCATGAGAAAAAAGCTCAAAGAGTTGGGGTAAGATTGGTGTCTCGGCAGGTCTGACCTTCAAAGACACACTTTTTAGGTTCAATGGAAGTCTTCAATTTATGGAAGTGATGGGCATC